>JARYGA010020406.1:0-30820 GCA_030545235.1 Helianthus tuberosus
AGAATCAAGATTGATGAACTTGAAAAGAAATTGAAAGGTTTTGTGACTTCATCTGAGTTCCCCTGTCCAAAACCAATCAATTCCGTTCCAATAAGTGACAATGTCACAAACTTTGACAATGTCAAAGTTGAAGATTGCGATGAAAAATCTGATGATGAAAAACAAAAAATTGACAAAAAGAATTTATTTTTGAAGTTAAAAGAAAATTTTCAAGAAACTGTTCCACAATCAACCGAAAAGGGAGAATGCTCTAAGCAAAAACCTTTGAAGAAGAAAGTGGAACAGAAACAAAAAATTAAAAATGTGAAAAATGTTAAAAAAGAAAATAAAAGTTCATCAGATCAATCATCCAATCGTAATCAAAAACCACAAAAAGTAAAAAATGAAAATTCAAAAATAGTTGGTGAAAAGTGGTGCAGGACGGACCACAGTGCTTCAAGGCCAAATCAAGCTTACAGGAGGAGTAAGGATTATCACCAAGCCAAACAGTGCTTTGATCTGAATGTTTGGGCTGAAAATGGTGATTGGTACGATAACAGAGTGTGTTACCGATGCGGTTATCAAGGACACATTGCTGTTAACTGCCAGAGTTGGAGATATGAGACGAGAAGATGTTATAACTGCCATATCAAAGGTCACATTGCCAGAGATTGCCCAAGGAGATCAAATGACAGATCGAGGGTTAAATCTCAGAAATTGGTAAAGATTCCAGTCTCTGTCAAGCCCAAAGAACAGAAAGTTCAAGAACGTAAAGTTCAAGAACCGAAAGTTCAAGAATCGAAAGTAAAGCTTTCTCAGGGGCAAAAAGACAGACTGAGGAAGAAGAGGAAGAAGGCCAGAGAGTATCTGGAAAGGATTTTGTCCTCGGATACAACTGGTAAAACAGATAAAAGTTCTGATAAATCGTCTTGCTCGCCAAAGAATGACAAATCAAGCAAAACGCATTCATCAGATACAAATCTGAGGACAGAAAAGAGAGTAAAGAAGAAGAAAGTTGTTGGCAATGAATTTGTTTCTTCAGAAACAAAGGAGCCACATGTCGGCGATGAATCTGGCTCGTTAAAGTCAGACAAGCCACATTCAGGCAATGAATCTGGTATGGTAAAGCCAGAAGAGCCAGTTGTTGTGGTAAAGACTGAGAATTCTAGTTTAACAATGGATGATGAAAATTTTCCATCGTTGTTGAACAAGAATTCAAAATCACCCAAGAACGGTCAGGCTTGGGTGAATCTGTTTAAATGAAAAACATGACTTGCCGGAGATCCCAAGTTGGTAATCGTGGATCATGAATCGGCATCATTCTTATGTTGTTTGTTTGAAAATTGAAAAATTTTTGAGAATTTTTGCAGGAATTGCCGGAACTCCCAGGTTTGTAAGCGAGGAGTAGGAATCGGCACCTTGAGAATTCAATCAAAAGATGGTAAATTGGTTGAAAAACAGGTTTGAGTTGTATGTTTGTGTTGGTTACAAGTGGTAAATCAGGGACATTAAGTTGTATCTGATTTTCTACAAATGGTTGATAGACAATGTGATGAATCAAACCCCAATTTTACAAGTGATAAAATCATCAAAACTTATTTTCCGGAAAAACCATTTGATTAAAACAAACTTAAGTGTTTTGAAATCGATGGGAAAATAGTTTGTTGTGAGGGGGAGTTCTGATTGTTTATGCCAAGTGAATGGCGAATTGAGGCAATTCGATATTAGTTGTCATGTTCTTGTACAGTTTGTTTTCAATTTCCTTTAGATGTATTTGTATTTTAGGGGGAGTATAATTTCTGAAAAATCCAAAAACATTTGAAAATTTGAAAAAAAGACAAAAACATTGCAAAATTTCAAAAATGAGTTTTGTTGTCAAAAAGAGGAAATGATAGAAAATCAGTTGGACTGTCACAGCATGCTAAAGAAATGGAGAGTTAAAATGTGATAAACGATCTCACTAAAGATGTGACGGTAGGCTCAGCTAGACTAGTAGATTTGCGATAACGATACAAACCTAAAGCAAAAAGCCTAGTTCTAGTGGGAAACATGGTCGAAAGCATAGTACTTAGTTTTGTCCTTCTTGATTGTGTGCCTACTCGGTAATCGCTGATTGTCGAAAGACATAAAACTGGTTAAGTTTGTGAACTTTCACAACTTTGCTAAAAAGTCGCTGTGATTGTGCATTTTATTTTGCAAAGACTTAAACTTGTTTTATTTCTTTATTTTGTTTAAGCATCGGACATCCTCTGCGTATACGTGAGTATCGACCTGGATGTTGTTGCCTAAACGTTCTGCTTTATTTTCTTTGGTGTTTCGTTTAAGCTTTGGATCACCTCTGCGTATACGGGAGTATCGACCTGGTGGTTAAAGCCTAAACAACTTCAACTTATTTTTAATTTTTCTTATTTTGTTTAAACATTGGACTTTCTCTGCGTATACGGAAGTATCGACCTGATTGTTAATGTTTAAACTTTCTGCTTTGTTTTTCGCACAAATCACAGTTGATAAAAGTTTAAAGGCATTACTTGAGTCAGTGTATTGCATGATAAGGGGATATGCTGAGATCGTGGGGTCCATAAGAACTTAGTGCTATCTTAATATATCTTAAAGTATCGGTAAGCAGATTGAAAGTTTTTAGATTGAGTTTAAGTGGACAACAATATCGTCAATCTACGTGAATCGTTTAGAACTTAATATGTTTAAAGCTTAATGGTGCTAGTGATTGGTCACATAAACTGATATGATCCTCTTACACAAGCTCACAAAAATAGTGTCTGTACATATCTTATTTCAGCAGTTAATTTTTGTTATTGCATTCATGTTTCATTATTTTGATAAAGTCCAAAAAGATTTTCGACAACTGATGTTGGAGAACTGATTTTCAAAATTCCAAGTGCTAAACAAGATGAACTGGTTTGGGAGTATGTGTTCTAAAATTGAAAAATTTTGGATTAAGATAGAAATTGAGATTAGTTAATCAAGGTCATTAATTTGAACTTGATGTAACTATTGCTAGTAAGTTTTTCTTATTGGTTTAAGTGAAAACTTATGTTTTGGTAGAGAGATGTATGTAGGTGAAAGGAAGGTTTCTGATCCTGTTGCTACGAGAAGCCAGGAGATGCATCAGAACCTGTGGAGAGCTTAATCTGAAAAAGCCAGGATTTAATTTCAAAGGCGATAGCTAATTCCAGACTGAAAATCCCAGCTTGATGAAAGGGGGAGTCTGATGAAGTTAAAGCTAGAGAAAAGATCCGGGTACAAGATTCCAGGAGAAATTCCTAAAGAAGATCGATCAAGATTGAAGAGTCATTATGATGAAGACTCTCACTGAAGATTCCGTCAACATTCAAGGGGGAGTCTGTTGGTGCAGTTGTCTGTCGACTTCATCTTTGTTCGAGTCTTAGATTAGAACTGATTGATTAGGACTTGTAATATGAGAAAATATCATGATTTAGTGTGTTTTAGTGATGATTTCGCTTCAAGGGTCTTTAATAGAAGATTTCGCTTCAGGCAAGTTCAAGCGAAATCCACATAACATGATTTCGCTTGAACAGTGCTCAAGCGAAACCTCAACTTCTATATATACCCTGAAGCGTAATCAGTTGAGTAGTTCAGTTCATTTGTTAGTTTCCGACACAGAGGTGCTGTCGAGGTGTCTCCAAGGCTGTAATCTTTCATAGATCAATACAAGAGACAGTAAATAGTATTTCTGGTGTGTTACAAGCTAAACAAAGACAGAATCAATGAATTCCGCCTCTGATTCTGTCTAAGCACTCTTCTGATCGACTCGTTAGGTCGTTTCACGATCCTACACTCATTAAAAATATACCACAATCAACTTTGTTGTCTACGGTTCTCCACGGCATTTCTAGTCGACTTATCTGAGCTTTGTGCATCTTACGTCCACCCACAACACCTTGACTTAACATAAAATCTGCTACTAAATGCCTCTGCAATATAACGATAATAAATATAAAAAATTATCTTTTACATATGATTGTGTTTTTTAAATGTTAAGGAATGTACCAAATTTTCTGGCCAGCCTCGGTATTTTAAGTCAGATCTATCATCATATAGACTGATGTTATCAATCACAGCTATTTGGCACTTTTTCAAATGAAAGCATACCAAGTAGAAGTGATCAGATTGCAAAACAGGTATGAATAAAAGATCAACTTCTTTCAACGATGCTACTTGTTCTTCTTTTAAAACTTTAATCATATTTCCAAAAAATTCAGCTTGCATCATCTCATAGCTTGAACCATATGTGCCACCATCCTGTGTATCAGTTATAATAACGTTACTAAAATAAATAAATAAACAATTCACTTATGTTATTTACTTACCAGCATCTGATATGTACAAAACAATCGCTTAATTTTGTCATCAGCCTTAAACTTCTCCTCGTGATTTAAGATTCTGGCCCACACATTAACAACAGCAAAATGGACATACTCGTCATGACTCAATGTTTCTAGCACTATCCTTGTTAAACCTGAATCTGGCTGACCTTCAATTTGAAAAACAACGTCCCTACAATGAATACGAGTTAAAACATCAATCAACTTATAATCATAGTACATTATAATAAAAGAAGTTAAAACACATACATTTCAAATCCTCTGGCAGAGAAAATCCAATCAGAATAAATTTTCTCTACAAATGTCAACTTTTCACTCAATTCCACCACCCGGTTAATGTAAGGAGATCCTGGCACCAAAGTCTCATCCATAGAATCAACTACATTTTCTTCATCCTTTTCATCTGAATGCACACTTTCCATGTTTTCAACTGAATTTACATTTACACCCGTATTACAATCAGTTTTCGTCTCTTGACTTTGAGTCTTCTTTTCTCCCTTACTCTGTATTTCATTATCATCTTTTGGAGATGAATCTGGATCTCTACTCATAAAACCTGCATTTTTTGCAAATGAAATCAACGGATCCAATTGAGCTTTAACTTCTTTAATCACCTGATTATCTGCATAGCACGTAAACCCCTCATTCAGCAATGTCTCTACATTCTTCAAAGACTCTTTTGCCTTTTCAATTTCTACAGTCAAATTTCTGACAAAAACCTGTTTCAATATGAACAATAAAAGATGATAAAAACTATATATATATATATATATATATATACATATATCATATATTCAGAGTGAAATACTATATGTTTTTGTGTCTTACCGATTCTGCTTCCTCCGTTCGTTCTTCTGCCACGGGAATATTTGATTCCCTGCCAACATCTGCATTCTCATCCCGCCTATTCGAATGTATATTTCGAGTATAACGATCATTGTCTCTACACTCATCATCATCCACTTGCCTTTCATCCTCTCCATGTATATATTCATGAATCAAATCCTCCTCAACACCAGCACCATCATTGTCTTTTCCCTCGTCAGCATCGACTTGCTGTTCCACATTTTCATGCATGGGTTCACCAGTTGAAGAACATTGACGCACCTCACTTTCATTTGATTTTTTGGTCTTTAATCCTGTTGTAGACTTTGAAGTACCTTTCTTTCTTCTTTTCTCAGACTTCAGTCCTTTATTCTTTATGTCCTCCAGTTTGCATAATGTACACTCTTCAATATATTCTATAACAAACAAACCTTTACGCTTAACACGTACATCATGCAACTTGCTTGTATGATCTGCATAGATAAGCTGTAAACAAAAAAATATTTGTCACTCGGTTTTGTTTGGATAAATGCCACAAATGACATTAATATTTTACTTATGATCTTACCGCAAGCAAAAACAGAGGCCCATTAAAAACTTGAGCAGGGTGCCAGCCTTTTCTCGCTCTGTCTAACAAAGTTAACATGTAATCACACCAACCCAGTTCTTTTATGTGAACATCCTTTGTTATTAATGGCAAAAATCTTTGGTTGACAGTGCCACTTTTCGTTCCTTCGCCTAGATGTGTAAACATCAACACCAAAAAGTTAAGAACAAACAACATTCCACAATCATTGCGTTCTCTCTTGCTTCGCCTATCCAAATAAGTTTGTGTTTCTTGTATAAGAAACCTGGTGAAGCCTGTTGGGAATTGACTTCTCCACAATTTAACAACAGGACTTTTTATGTTTGGCCTATTGTTCTCTGTTATCATTCTTGATCCGTTCGGAATTCCCAATACCTTGTGAACCAATTCTGGCCTTAACTTTATTGACTGAGATCCAAGATTTAATATTCTTGTTGAATCATCATAGTTCTTAGCCAACCAAAGTCCCAAGCTTGTAGGAACATGCTGAATCTTCAGATTTAGAATAGGACCAAAACCAATATCTCTTACAACGTTCTTTTGCTTGTCATTAAACTCTAACATCCAATCATATAGAGTGCTTGGTGAACATCTTGGTAAAATCTTCTCACCAGTATATGGGAAAAAACATTTGACATTGATGGTGATTTGATTCCTCAGGTTGGTCCTTTCGACGTCTCTTCTTTGGTAAGGTATCATCAACTATTATATAACTTAACGAATTTTAGAAACAAACTACAACTAAGATTTTCATGTTTAAATAAATACCTGGTTTTTTTACTTTTGATACAGCAGGATTAACAAAATCAACATCATCATTATCATCAGCATCACCACAGCCTGCCTGTAAAACTGCAGCAGCATATCAAATAAAATAATAAACTATGAAGGGAAAAAATGCATATTATATTTAATCATTTTAAATTGATCTATAACATACCTTCACTCTTTCGTTTCACAGCAGCACGAAACAAAGATCCTTCATGTCTCACCACATTTTATTAGAAACAAAACACATAAAAAATACTAATTGTAAAACGTTATTTAATCCTACTATTGACATTATCTAATAACTACAACATACAATACAACATTGACTTGTTAATATATCACAGTGTTACAATTTAAACATTGTGTTATATTTATCAACCTGTTTTTTATTATTATCTAGTCATCACAATCAGAAAGCACAACTATACTTAATTTGATGATTTTAAACTCGATACACCCGAGTTTGATTACATTTCTCCAACTTATTCTGCCAGTTTTAACAAAATACTATCAGGAAGTATAACATTACAATGTTGTAAAACAACACATAATATTCAACATACAATATAAATACAAAAACACAATCCTATAGCTTACCACATACGTAAAAAAAAACACAACATGCACCAAGATACTGCAAATAATCAAGAAACATACGCAAACACAATAATTTCCAAAACCATAATATTAAAAAAAAAGCATAATTAATATAAAAAACATAGTGGATATAACTCGATTTTAACAACAAAAAATGGATATAGCACAACTTTATACAACAAAAACAAACATCTACATACACATTATAGTTATACAAAAACTAACTGACTTGTAGAAACCATATTCCAAACAAAATCACAAATCTAAAAACACAATATACTTGTACAACTTCTGTTTAAACATTAAAAATAAAAAAATAAGATATAAACCATAACAAAAATAAATGAAACGCATTTACCTCTGCTTACGAATCTCTTAGATTTGCTTGTACAGAATGACTTCTTTCTATTTCCACTTATATGTTTCTTTGCAATTTCCACTTCAACCTCTTGACGTTTACTTCCTCTAACAGTATCGCCTACTCCATCTTCACTGAAATTTCTTGACGATTTCTTACCTATTTAACCAACAGACTTATAAAATCAAAACACAATGAAAATAGTAATCAACAACACCATCACAACAACTTACTTGTAAATCGCAAGTCAATGTTTGCAGTAGACGCCATTGCAAATGTAGTTCCAAATTATTAAGATTAGTACACAAAGCAACAAACACAATCTCAAATTGTATAACTTCGAGCCCTAAGTTTCCGTTAAAGCCGAATGTTCATCGCTTTCCCTTTTCTTGACTACTTATTATACAGATAATCTCAAAACAATAATAAGAAATTACATTTTTGCCCCCCCACACTGAATACCAGTTAAATGAATATTTAATCTTATTACAAATCTTATTACAAAAAATAGTACCACTTAATAAACCGAACCCAAATATAACATGCATAAAAAAACATAATTATTTAAATATATATTCATTTTTTTTAAATATAGAAAAAAAAATTATTGAAACTTCATTCTTATTCTCATTCATCATCCTATATACAACACACTAAGTACTCACGAAAAATAAGCAATAACTAACAACATCACCAAAACATAATTCACTAATTAGAACAAAAAACCAAAGAATTTATAGACATCATACCTGTTATTCAAAAGAATGAGATATTGACGTAGGACACCACGTCATCGGGAGTGAGGATGGACCTAAGCAGGATGGACCAAGGGGGTGGATGATGGGCTCCCACACTATTTATAAAAACACTTAAGAAAAAATAAACTGATTTGATTTTACAGAGAGAGAGAGAGAGAGAGAGAGATAGAGAGGAGAGAGATAGAGAGGAGAGAAAAAGAGGCACGTCAATGACGTCTTTAAGCGACTGAGAAACCAAGACAATCATCAGGGGACGGTGTGGGTGACCGGCGCCGGGGCTCGCCAAGGCAAGGCCGGCCCCCATACCCTCCAGTCTAAGTAACCATATTGATAGAAATCATACATACTGGAGAGGATATAAAGACTACTTTTAATAAGGTATACCTTGTTTTATTTAATCTTCTAATAAATAAAATAACACTTCATCTATTAGTTACACAAAGATTCTTACATATAGGGATTTGGACTGTCGTCTGGCATCAGCTGCCAGCCCATTCTTCCCTCTTATGCATGGTTGTAGAAATCGGCCTAGGCGGCCGATTAATCGCCGCCTAGGCGCTAGTCGGTAGTCTACTGACTAATTTTAACCTAGTCGGTCCAATTAATCGGTAATCGGTCAAAGTCGGTCGTAGGCGGTCGTAATCGGTGAAAATCGGTCCTAGGCGGTCAAAAATCGGATTAATCGGCCTATATTAATCGGTCAAAATCGGATAAAATCGGTCCTAGGCGGCCCTGGGCGGTCCTAGGCGGTCAGAATTGGTCAAAATCAGTCAAAATCGAACCATACTATCTGAAACTTGAAGTATTTATGTGAATTTTGAAGTATTATTTTTATATTATTGGGTATATATATATATAATTTTGAAAAAATACATATAAAAATCCCATTCCGATTAATCCCGATTAATCCCTATTAATCCCGATTAATCCCTAGGCTGTACCTCGCCGCCCGACTAGCGCCTAGCGCCTTCTACAACATTGCTCTTATGTTAAACCAGATGAACCCAATGCTCACTCAATGATTGGTGTGAGATGGACCTATTCTTTTATCTACTTTGAAACCTATATTGCACCTAATAAGGTTGACACTTTCAAGGCCCATGTTATCCGATTTTTGAAAGCCAATGGGATTTAGATAGTTCTAGACTATACCTCTTGTTAACATGTAATATTTCTATTCATTAACAAAAATTTTACGCACAAAAGCTCATTTACCCGTAACTACTATATATACTCCCGTGTTGCATATAAAAAAATATACAACTGTTGATGTAATAACTTTTAATGCGTCTGAATATAAAAAACACAATTATATTAACAAAAACAAAAGACACAAAAAAAAAACACACAATGTTATACCATCAAAATCAAAAGCTTTCATTAAAACACAATCCATTCTATCTAAAATGAAATACTTACTATAGTAGATCGTAGTCTCACTATCAGAACATTGTGTTATATGAATCCAGCTATATTAAACATGATATCATGTTCAGAATAAATACAAATAACTGTTGTTAAATTACCACTTTATTACCATTTAATTTATATAATTTTAATTAACGTATATCTCTTACTTTATATATTATATATTAGTTGTAAGTATATACAAACAACCATTAACAAAAACATTGTAAGAATATATTATCAACAATTTATAAAAGCACAACAACGTACAAAATTACCATAATTTAATATTAAATGGATAAAACAATCTAATGTAACATCATTTTTATCTAAAAAATAGCGATAAAGTCTGGCACGACAAAGTCAAACTCACCACGTCTAAGACACAAATTTCAAAATGGTTATCTCAAATTTTCAAACCATAATGCCATCCATTTAATAATTTTTAAATAATAAAGAAAAGAAAAAAAATTAACCTAATTTAAATTTGTTAAAAAAATAACAAACACTATTTAAGATCCCTACAACATATTCATAAGATCAAGACTTTCCCCCATTTACATCGTCTCTCTCTCACATCATCATTTATTTACTTCTCTTTTTAGTAGTCCCATTCAGAAAACTCTACTTGTACCGCTTATTTCCTTCATTTTAACAGTTACATTTACAAACGCCCTTTTATTCATCGTCATTACAGTTTGACCAATTATTACAGTTCAGGTCAAACTTGAAAATTGTATCATTTGATTCAACCTTAAATTTTTTGGACAAAGTTGGCATCTTTCAAGAATGACAGGGACAAAAATGATAAAAACTTGAAGTTAGGTCTAAATTGGCATAAATGAACAAACCAAAAGGCCGGAAATAAAAATTAACTAAAAACAAATATAACTTTAAAAATTTATACAGGAAATTCCCAAAATATTTCATTAAGAATTATATTATCTTATATCTTATATTATATATATATATATATATAATATATCTACCATATTTGAAAATAAGTTGGGCTGATGTGGCATCAAATATGGTTTTTGGCTCCAAAACTCCCTTCTCAATCTTTTAACATGGAATGGATCATCCGGACTAAAAACCCGACCCATTATTTCGGATCCTATAAAAGTCTTCTAAATATTTGTTCATCTCTCACACTCCCCACATCTTGTTCACGTTTCCCCACAAAACCTTTGATCATCACCAAATCTACACTGCATATCTCATATCTTCAATCGATCAAATCTTCATTTCCGACACAAGAGAAACATTTCTTCTCTTAAACCTGGTTATCTCCACAATCTTCATCACTTGATTTTTCTCCGAGAAGGTATGGTTACCTTATATGTTTGTCTTTCAAGATTTTTATGATTTGGATGATGATCATGGTTTACTTCTAATTATCTTCATCGATTAAGTGAGGATTATCTTCACAATTTGCATCAGTTGATTTTTCCCCGAGAAGATATGGTTACCGTATATGTTTTTTTTTTTTTGTAAGATTTGTAAGATTTTGTATCAATTGTATGAAGTTCATGTATTTTATGTCATTATCTTTATCGTATATGTGAAGATTCTACTCCAATCATAGTATTTTTGATATTTTGTTCCGTATTTAGGTTTGGTTTTCGTTTATTTTTATTTTTTTTGGATATATGGATCTGATTTTTTTTTGTATATTGCACTCTGATTCTCATATTTTGGATGTGTGGTTGAATGTTTTATGATAGATTAGGTTTTCGATATTTGTTGATTTTATTGCTAGAATGATTTATGATATGGTTTTCTTTGTTTATGACAACCTTGTGTTTACTGGTTTTTTGACCTATACATGCAATGTTTAATGTAAAAAACTATAGCCACTTTTATCCGTCATTAAAGAACATATATCTCTAATACATCATTAACACTCTTGTATTTTTTAAAACCTGTCATGCCCTTACCATTGAATCAAGTATGCCCTTACGAACCCTTAACAATACAAGCCTTAAACATGGATGTATCTTTGTACTACTATTAGTGATAGCTGATAAGATATGTCTTAACCATGTATGTATGGATGAATTACTTTTACTGATAACTGATAACATAGCCACAAACTAAAAGGAATAAACTTTAGATAACTATTGCATACAGTTAGAATTTGCTGAGCTGAACATTTCGAATAATAAGGATATTCATAGACTTGAAAATGATATAAACTTTAAACATTTGATAAAATACGATGTGATATATGACATATCAAGTAACAATGCATAAGGACATCCGTAGCGCTTAACATAGTAGTGCAAAACACATTGACAGTAGTAACACTTGTTTAATTGTCACAACATAATATATCAAAAAAATTAGTTTATAGCATTACATTTTATTAGCTGACTATAACAACTACAACATATATCTTATAAAACGACATGACTTTGCGTGCATTTGGGATTGCAGTCTGCAAATGGCATCATCTTTCTGCGTAGTGTTAAAACAATCATCACGTTCTCGACTGGTACACATCCTATGAGAATACAATTAAATATAAATAATTGCTTACTGGTTTTCTTTATCTTTCACACACTTATATCGTAAATCTTTCAGCCACTACCTCCATCAATTGGGTTCTTTCATGACAAAGAACTACAAAACAAAAGCAAAATTTGTATACAGGCAGATAACGGGCATCATTGGAACGTCAACATCAGGAAAATAAACAGAGTATACTACTTTACAGATGGCTGGAAAAATATTGTTGATGATTTAGGGCTTGATGATGTTTGTTTGATAGTATTTGAAGCTCACAGTGAATGCAAATACAAAATCAAAGCCTTTAAAGATTCACGCCGACTGGGACCATCATTCTGCGATGCAATATCCAAACAAACGGAGAAACACATTGTACGCTCTCAACCATGAACTCCCAAAATAACTTAAAACCACAAATGTATTATAATTTACATAACAAATAACTGCATCTCATCTGTCTAATATAATTATTGCAGAGGCTCCCTAAAAACTTTCTCAAAGACAATATGAAAAATAAGCCCCCAAACATGTCAATACAACTATCTGCAGGTGAAGGACATACATGGGAAATAAAGATAGAGAAAAGAGGAAGACGATACTATTTGACAGACGGATGGATGAATGTTATAAAAGACATGCATCTAAAATTCGGCTACATTCTCGTGTTTGACATAATTCAAAAACCAAAGCTGACGATGACTGTTTTCCATCCTGATGGAAGTGAATTTATAATCCCAAAAAAAGAACCTGTTGAAGAAAAAGAAGCACACACGCATAACCAAGGATGCCACAACAAAGCACCATCATCTACAGCAGACAACAACACATTTGAAAAGACTGCCACAGAGAAATTCGTAAGATATCCGATACAATTTTTAACTATAATCACAGTTGACTTATATGCATTGAATTCTAACCAACTATTCCATATACTAACATTGTTTATTATACTACTTGAAAAAACAGTTCATCCCAGATGAAGTTGTTAAAAAGAAGAAAATTGCTCAGACACGCACTTTGATAATAAAAAATCAAGAAGGAAGTTGTTATAACCTGGGAGTCAAAAATCATTCACGTAGAGCGCGAAAGGAATACCTGGTGAATGAATGGCTGGAATTTATGGCAGAGAATGATATATCTTATGGAGATAAGTGCACTTTCAAGATCTTAGAAGATGAAGGTATGATATTACTTTCAAACGTTTGCAGGTTAAATTAATTCACCCAGCCAGAAGCAGATTCAGAACCAACTTGACTTCTTTTTGCAACAACTAATATGCAGTATGGTTGGTGGTAGTTTTTTTGTTTAAATTAACCGTCGTTAATCATGAAGGCTTATAACACTTTCCCTAAACTTCAAAAAACAATGTATTTTGTAATGGTAATACCCGTACACAATGATAATCATCGTTGCTCTACTTGCATTGTTGTTTATCATATTGTTTCAAACCGAATATGTCCTTGCAAACAAATAAATAATTTTGTATGAACTAACATGTTAACGTAACATATACCATCTGCTATAGACCACTGTAATAATCACCACAAAATATAGACCACTCAAACATATATCAACTACTATATCCCAATAGCAGTAAAGAACTGCATTTGATGCCAATGGTAGTTTAATATGTAAACATGTCTATAAGTGTGATGGTTTAAAAAATATATATTGGTTTACAAATGTGTCTACTTTTGCATAAAGCATCAAACAAATGATAAGTAATACATATTCAAAACAAATAAAAATAGCCAACCACCATTAATACTACAATGGAGTCCCAAAAATGATCCCAATAACAATAGAAAAATAAAACTAAATAAAAATGAAACACTTTTTTAAAATAATAAACACAATAAACAGAATTGCTAACAATATAACAGCAAATAAAAATACAAGATAATAGTACTACCCAATAGCTGAATCAACAGTCTCTAAAAATAATGCTCCTTTACGACCAAATAATGCTCCTTTAAGCCAACAAAACGAATCAACATGTTGAAGGTATTCAAAATCTTGTACACTCATGTATACTTCAGCAATATTCCCAAATTTGGGGAGCAAAATCAATTTGTCGTTTGCCACATCCGATGCTCCACACCATTCCACAAATGAGAATGTTTCAACATTTGGAAAAGACGACACCATAGACCATAAATTATCTTGATATTTGAAAAGACTCGCATTAACATTAGGCCAGATTTCAACAACAAACATATGAAGTTTATTGTTAACAGTGAGAAAATGTCCATCATAAACATACAGGTCATTAACTGGGGGAAAAGGGAACCTCTTAAACGATTCAGTAATTACATCAAAACCAATTATATGAATGTCACCCCGTACCCTCACTTGTTTAACAGTGAAATATAAGGTATTGTTCACAAAAGAGCCAACAGACCAAATATAACACCCCGCTGCATATTTTTTCCCAATAAAAAAATCTACATTTCTCCAAGTGCCGAGTCGTCGTGAATAAACACGAGCAAGATCATAATTATGGCGACGTTTAATGTGTAATATTTTAAGATCGGAGGATGTATCAAAATACATACCAGCTGCATCCGATTGCCAATCATATATACGATCAGAGTGCTCATCGAACAAAATTTTGAAACTCATAGTAGTTGGATTCCAAAGCATCATCTGATATGAAGGTCTTTCGTTGCAAACTAATAAAAGCCCACCAACAGTAGAAATAATATGTAACAACAAAGACCGACTTTTACCAGGGAAACAAATAGTTTTCCTTGCACCAATGTCTACCCGTCCATCCACTATGCTATCAATAAATATTGATAGAGGTTGAATGGTGATTCGTTTCCGACATTTTAAACTACCAATCCGGCTAGAATGCAAAGCAGCAAACTGACAACTTGATAACTCATCACGCCATTGTTTACAAACACATTTGAAACGACCGATTGCCTTAACTGGGAGTCTGGAAAGTATTTCAGAAACAACAACTTCGATTCCAATGTCTGACATGCTATAACCTACATTAAAAAGATAAAATTATACATAAAGTAAATACACAAATAAGCGTAAGAAACTGCCTTAACTGGGACTCTACTTAGTAAAAGACTTCAATTATTGTAGTAACTCCTAAACTACCACGTCACAAATAAAAAACACAGCACTTGACTTAATAAGTTTTGAATATAAAAACCAACAATATATTAACAAAAAAAAAACTCGCCTTACATAGAGTATTATCAAACAACTAAACTGTTAATGAAAAAGACCATTTCATACTCGATAATTGCATATAACCCTTAGTCCAACATAAATTCAATAGTAATCATTTCACCCAATATTAAATCCTATTATATATAATACTTCTCCTAACTACATCTTTTTTTATCATCTTTTCAACCTTTGTTTATCTTCACTCAACTCACACAATGAAGTAGAACAAAAAAAAATTATAAGAAAAAACACAACATCATACCATAACAAACAATTGGCTTGCGTATAACACAATGCATATGAAAAAAAAAACAACTATAATTTAGAATATATACACAACTAAAATATATCATGTAAGTTCTCTAGACTATAAAAATAACGGACTTTGGAAAAACACAATTTATATATTTATATCTTATTATATTCTTCTAAACCACTTTACATTAATTACTTGAAAAGACTCAACTGCAAATGAAAAGACCATTTCAATAAATCATCATTGCATCTTAGCTCGGATGCCAATAACAAATCATTACTCTTCTTTAACACAAGTTGTTAATCCTATTATATATAATACCTCCTAACTACATCCTTTTCTAACCTCTTCAACGACTCTCTAACTTCACTCAACTCTTCTCTGTTTTAACTACAATGGATACATCAAACTCCAAAGGTTGGTCTGAACTGTCCCAAGTTAAAAGGGATATCTATGAAGGATTCAAAGGTCAACATGAAGACACAGAAAGAGAGATCAGAGACACCTTGATTGACATAACACGACTACTTCAACAGCAACTACGGGAGAATAAGAAGATGAAAATGAAGATCATGAGCAACCCACCTTCACATGAACAGTACATTGCTGGATTGCTTCTGTCTGATGAAGAAAGGGAGACAGAGGATCTTCTTGATAAAGCAAACAGCTTAGCTGACCAATACATAGCAAAAACCAACCAAGGAAAGCAAGCTCTTACTAAATTTCTGGCTTATTAGACTGAATGCAAATTAGTTTGATTGATGTGCATGTAGCTGTTGGTATGGGGTTTCTTTCCATGATAGTAGGACATCTTCCTTATGTTTTTGCTTTTTGATCTCATACTTAACGACCAACATGATTCCACATCTAATGTATTGACAAATTTTCTTATTATGTGTAGTTTTGTCAATGAATGATGGTTATATTTATGTTCCTCTTATAAGTTTTTCTATATACAACTTAACTAATGTAGCATGTTATTATTAACAACCAATACGTAAACTGAACTTCAGATACTCACACATAAGAAAGCTGAACAGCATCAAAACATACGTGAATAAAAAAAACAAAAGAGAAAGTTTATGTCTAGAAAAAAAAACATTGAACAAACACAAAACATAAAAACCATCGCTCTAAAATGCAACAAACAAAAGAAACTACCAACATCTCTCACTCATTAAAATGGGTAAACTTAATCTCTTTCTTACCAACATCTTTCACGGTCTCCACAATATTATTACTTGTACTTTCACAGATGCTCGAGTTCGAAATGACATCCAAATTGTAAAGATCAAGCAGTTTACGCTTAGACGTCGTATCTTTACAAACCATTGAACATGTTTTTTTATCAATTTAATCACCATCGCAACTCATCACAAGCGAAATTGGAGTACCATTCTTCTTATCATCAGCCATACAGCTCTAAACCAAGATTGAAAAAGTTTATTAACTAAACTACTAAAGACAACTATAATACTTCAGTTAAAAGTTCATAGTACCTGACTAATCCCAGACATTTGTTTAACCAGATCAACAACTGATTCATCGTCAGTTATTCTTTGAATCTCGTATTCTTCATCACAATATGTCAAGTTAGTCTCGCTGACTTCAATCTTGAATGCAAACAATTTATCCACCAAAGTTTTTAATTCGTTTGGAAATCGCACAGTACCATCATCCTGAAAACATAAAAGACAGGATATATAACCAAAAAGTTAGCTTACAAAAAATATATAAATTGAGATATAGAAACTAAATATATACTACCATTATGTTATCCTGAATCAACTGTTTTGCAGACTTCTCGATAACATGGTTAGCCGTATTATGAAACAAAATAAGAGATACATCACCACTGCTATCCTCAACACGAACCTTCAATCTAATTGATAACATAACAACTTAATTTGAATTAAAACGAATTACATAAACCAAAATAAGGTAAGTGATGAAAAAAGTTACAATGACAAAATGACAACGTAAATAACAACAGAATAATAACAATACCTTAAAACCGGTTCATCAATAACATTTTTTTGACAAAATTCATTAGTGCACACATACAACGTATGTTGGTCTTCATCACAACCTCCGTCAGATTTAGTTAAACCCATGTTTTTTGTACAAGCCTCATTTAAACAATTAGGACACTTCAAAGAAAACCAACCTCCTTGGATATTTCCTTTACGGTACCCAGTATGATAACAGATCGTGGCTGTAAAAAATATAAATATATCCACTTACATCTAATGTAAATATTGAAATACGAAACTTGAAATGGTCTATGATTACCTCACTAATTTCCCACACATCATCGATGTTACTAAAAACAACATTCTTTAGAAAATCATCCATAACCGCCTGCAACCCGATAGAATTAGAAAGCAGTAATGCATCAACTTTGCTGTCAGTAACTCAGAATGTAATACAAAAACAATGCAGACAATTATCACATAATGCAATGCACTTGTTTTCAAAACAGAAAGAATATGAACTAAACAAACCTTGCGAATAAAACTGGACATAATCGAATATGATATGTTTATTAAATAATCAAGTAATACGATATTTATACACCATAAAAAGCAGTTGATGACACCAGATTTGTAGGAACATGGGCGACAGCACATAAGTAAGTAGTAAACCGCTAATACATACCATGATGTAAAACAAATAATACATAAAGTATAGCATGTAAAATAAAAAAACAATAATATAGAAAAAACACAATCATAATACCATATAAAATAAAAAACACAATACTATATAAACACACAATCATAAACACTCCGGATACTTAGCTTATAATACAATAAAGGGAATTTATTCATTTCTCTGCCACAAAAGATTTATTACACATCAAACACAACATTTAATGTTATACAATAAGATAAAATAAGACACACAACTACAAAAGAATAGTTAAACCTGAATACAAAAGTTCTAATACATACATTGTCATATAATAAGAGAAAAAATCACTCTTCATAAAATAACACAATTTCTTAAAAAATTACACAATAATAACCATTCCAGATAACTACCTCTACATTAAATTTGAGTTAGGATCGGTTAAGAGAGGTTTATTAACAAATGAACATAGCAGTTTACCTTACCATCTTTGTAGGACAACATGCAAGAAATACTACAACAACTTATTAACCTAAAATCCTGGATTATAAACCGCTAGTACATACCATATATTAAAATCACACATATTAAAGATTTCATTTAATATAATAACACAATATTATACAAAAGAAGGATAGAACCAAATGATAAACATACCATCTATTTTTACAACTGCCTTTTAGCACACATTCATGAGTTATACTAAATGATAAACATACATGACACATATACAAAAAAAAGGAATTGATGATATCAGGTTTGTAGCATTCTTCACCTGAATATATAGTAAAACAAATTAAACTGAAAATATTAAAAGTTCGAAATAATATATGATTAAATAACACCAATCAGAAATAAATATCCATGCAGACAACTGTTAATACACTTATACATACGGAACTACTTGAAACAATAAACAAAATTCGAAAAAACGACCACCATTCCCTATAATTCATGATATCAGGTTTGTAGGACTTCTTTACCTACATATATAGTAAAACAAATTAAAATGAAAATATTAAAAGTTCGAAATAATATATGATTAAATAACACCAATTGGAATTAAATATTCATGCAGACAATTGTTAATACACTTATACATACGGAATAACAGAACTACTTGAAACAATAAACAAAATTCAAAACAACAATCACCATTCCCTATAATATAGCATAATAATTTCTAATCGATCAGCGAAACAGTGGTCTCGATAAATAATGCTCGTTTCGCACCAATGTAGGAATCAACATATTGGAGGTAATTAAAAACTTCATTGCTCAGTTCAGCTTCAACAGCACCACTCCAAATGTTTTTTATCAACCACTTGTTGTTTTGAAATATATTGGACTAATGGAAACTTTCTACATAACCAATAATTTGAAGATTATTGATAGAAAACATCTTGATTAAGGCTTCATCTTCAACTTTGTACAAAGCAACAGATAACTCGGGAGACCTTTCAACAACAATAAAATGGAGCTTCTTTGCAATGCTCAGAAATTCTCCTCGCCAAGGAGTAACTTCCAAACTTTCAGGAAAACGAAGGCTTCTAAAAGTTTCGGAAATAACATCGAAAGCAACTATATACCTCTCCAAAGCGGGATACCAATTTTTTGAACACACGAAATATATGGTTTTGCCAGAATAAATTCCGGAAGACCATGAATAACCCCGACCACCGAAATTAGCTCCCCTCAAGAAATCTATTTCTCTCCACGTCTCACGACGTCGTGAATAAACACGAGCAGTAACGACATTCAAAAAAAACTATTTTATGTGAAGCACTTTAAGATCATTGGTTTCATCAAAATACATTCCACCTGTATCACTGTTTCGAACATACCACTGACAAAAGTCTGACACGGACAACAACTTATGACACCTGGTTGTTGGATTCCAAAGGATCAGCTCACAGCAACTCGGTTCAGAGGACACTAACAACAACCCATTAAGCGACGCTAGAATACGTAAGAATCTAGGGTCAACATTGCCAGGAAAAGTGATATGTTTGCTTGTAACCACATCCAAATTCCCACCTATTACGTCGTCAACAACAATTGACATATTTGACAAGGAGATATATTTCTTATGTAGAGACTTTCCAATTCGACAAGAATGCATCATCTCAAAAAAATGAGTTGACAGTTCCGTCCGGAAATCTTTGCAAACACATTTCAAACAACCAATTGCTTTGGCAGGAAGCCTTGTGAATATTTCATCGACGATCATTGCAAACCCAAGCTTTTCCATTTTATGATCTATGGGGCTACAATATAAAATATAATAAATGAAACACAATTGAGACAATTTGATATGTAAATGTTTAAAAATAAACACAATGAATACAACCGCTTTTCATACACAACCGGGTGATAAAATATAACTAACCAACCACGTAACTTATATAAAAAAAACTGATAATGAAAGCAGTTTAACATTGTATTAACACAATCTTAAACAACTGCTATGTTAGCAAATATTGACCTTTCTACAAACATTTTGAAATGAACACAGCAGTTTACCTTATCATCTATATAATATATATATATATATATAATGGCGTTAATGTCACAAGGTACCGTGTGTAACAAAGTAAAAAAGTGTAATGTCACGTGCGTGCATCAAACGTTATTGTCACCATTGTACATTATAACCACAAATGATTATATAGGTTACACTCAGTTTGATCGGATACATCAAACATATGTTTTATATGGTCAGCACATCACATAATGTGTCGGATACATCAAACATATGTTTTATATGGTCAGCACACATGTTTAGTCCCTCTACTTTAACTTTGTTGTCCTTCTACTCTAGCTTTCCTAATATACATATTTAGTCCCTTAACTTAATAAATTTGATTCCCCATTAGTTTACTTTGCTTATATACATGTTTACGTCATCTACTTTTAACTTTGTTGATATACATATTTAATTACTCTACTTTACTTTTATTTATTAAGTATTTCGCCTTTTACAGTTTTTTTTTCTCCCTAACATAATGAACCAAACCATTGAAACAAACACAATGACTTGTTATCCAACTATTAAGAACATCAATAACCATGTCTATATTTAAGATAATAATGACTTTTTATTCGATTGCGATTAGTAACTACAACTGAGTTTCTTATACAAAAACAATGCAGACAATTATCACATAATGCAATGCACTTGTTTTCAAAACAGAAAGAATATGAACTAAACAAACCTTACGAATAAAACTGGACATAATCGAGTATGATATGTTTATTAAATAATCAAGTAATAGGATATTTATACACCATAAAAAGCAGTTGATGACACCAGTTTTGTAGGAACATGGGCGACAACACATAAGTAGTAAACCGCTAATACATACCATGTTGTAAAACAAATAATACATAAAGTATAGCATGTAAAATAAAAAAACAATAATATAGAAAAAACACAATCATAATACTACCATATAAAATAAAAAACACAATACTATATAAACACACAATCATAAACACTCCGGATGCTTAGCTTATAATCCAATAAGGGAATTTATTAATTTATCTACCACAAAATATTTATTGCACATCAAACACAGCATTTAATGTTATACAATAAGATAAAATAAGACACACAACTACAAAAGAATAGTTAAACCTGAATACAAAAGTTCTAATACATACATTGTCATATAATAAGAAATTCCGTTTTGCTCCCTATGGTTTGGTCACTTTAACAGTTTTGCCCCAAACCTTTAAAAATAGCCATTTTCCTCCAATAGTTTGCTATGGTTTTTCCATTTTGCTCCCCGCCTCTAACTCCATCCAAATTGTCTGTATCTCCATTTTGCTCCCCGCAGGGAGCAAAATGCATAAACCATAGCAAACTATTGGAGGAAAATGGCTATTTTTAAAGGTTTGGGGCAAAATCATTAAAGTGACCAAACCACATGGAGCAAAACGGAAGTTTACTCAAAAATCACTCTTTATAAAATAACACAATTTCTTAAAAAATTACACAATAATAACCATTCCAGATAACTACCTCTACATTAAATTTGAGTTAGGATCGGTTAAGAGAGGTTTACTAACAAATGAACACAGCAGTTTACCTTACCATCTTTGTAGGACAACATGCAAGAAAGACTACAACAACTTATTAACCTAAAATCCTGCATTATAAACCGCTAGTACATACCATATATTAAAATTACACATATTAAAGATTTCATTTAATATAATAACACAATATTATACAAAAGAAGGATAGAACCAACTGATAAACATACCATCTATTTTTACAACTACCTTTTAGCACACATTCATGAGTTGTACTAAATGATATACATACATGACACATATACAAAAAAAAAAAAAAAAAAAACAATTGATGATATCAGGTTTGTAGCACTTCTTCACCTAAATATATAGTAAAACAAATTAAACTGAAAATATTAAAAGTTCGAAATAATATATGATTAAATAACACCAATCAGAAATAAATATCCATGCAGACAACTGTTAATACACTTATACATACGGAACTACTTGAAACAATAAACAAAATTCGAAAAAACGACCACCATTCCCTATAATATAGCATAATAATTTCTAATCAATCGGCGAAACAACGGTCTCGATAAATAATGCTAGTTCCACACCAATGTAGGAATCAAGATGTTGAAGGTAATTAAAAACTTCATTGCTCAGCTTAGCTTCAACAGGACGAATCCAAACGTTTCTAAGCAACCACTTGTTGTTTTGAAATATAGTAGACCAACACAAACTTGGTTCATAACTAATAATATGAATATTATTGATAGAAAACATCTTGATGAAGGCTTCATCTTCAACTTTGTACAAACCAACAGATAACTCGGGAGACCCTTCAACAACAATAAAATGGAGCTTCTTTGCAATGCTCAGAATTTTTCCTGGCCAAGGAGTAACTTCCAAACTTTCAGGAAAACGAATGCTTCTAAAAGTTTCGGAAATAACATTGAAAGCAACTATATACCTCTCGAAAGGGCCAGGATACCAACTTCTTGAACACACGAAATATATGGATTTGCCAGAATAAATCCCGGAAGACATTGAATAACCCCGACCACCGAAATTAACTCCCCTCAAGAAATCTATTTCCCTCCACGTCTCACAACGTCGTGAATAAACACGAGCAGTAACGACATTATTCAACAAATAATATTTGATGTGAAGCACTTTAAGATCATTGGTTTCATCAAAATACATTCCACCTGTATCACATTTTTGAACATACCGCTGAGAAAAGTCTGAGACGGACAACAACTTATGGCACCTGGTTGTTGGATTCCAAAGGATCAGCTCACAGCATCTCGCATTAAAAGACACTAACAACAGCCCATTAAGCGACGCTAGAATACGTAAGAATATAGGGTCAACATTGCCAGGAAAACTGATCTGTTTGCTTGTAAACACATCCAAATTCCCACCTATTACGTTGTCAACAACAATTGACATACCTCGCAAGGAGAGATTTTTCTTATGTGAATTTCCAATTCGACAAGAATGCCTCATCTCAAAAAAATGAGTTGACAGTTCCTTACGGAAATCTTTGCAAACACATTTCAAACAACCAATAGCTTTGGCAGGGAGCCTTGTGAATATTTCATCAAAGATCAATGCAAACCCAAGCTTTTCCATTTTATAATCTATGGGGCTACAATATAAAATATAATAAATGAAATACAATTGAGACAATTTGATATGTAAATGTTTATATATAAACACAATGTATACAACCGCTTTTCATACACAACCGGATGATAAAATAAGACTAACCAACCACGTAACTTATATAAAAAAACTGTTAATGAAAGCAGTTTAACATTGTATTAGCACAATCTTAAACAACTGCTGATTTTAGCAAATATTGACCTTTCTACAAACTTTTTGAAATCAACACAGCAGTTTACCTTACCATCTTTGTAGGAGAACATGCAAGAAAGACTACAACAACTTATTAACCTAAAATCTTTTATAAACACAGCATTTAATGATATACAATAAGATAAGATAAGACACACAACTACAAAAGAATAGTTAAACCTGAATACAAAAGTTCTAACACATACATTGTCATATAATAAGAGAAAATATCACTCTTCATAAAACAACACAATTTCTTAAAAAATTACACAATAATAACCATTCCAGTTAACTACCTCTACATCAAAATTGAGTTAGAATCGATGAACACAGCAGTTTACCTTTCCATCTTAGGACCTGTTAATAGAACATCAAAAATAGTTACTATTATAATATTCTCTAAATATATTATGAAATTTCATTTTTGTAAATTATCAACCAAAACAGAATATGTGAATTTTAATCTTTTATATGAAAAGATAAACGAATAATAAAAAATATATATAAAAAAAAAACAAAACGGCGGCAGCAACAATATATCAGATTTTATGAAATCTTCTCAT
Source organism: Helianthus tuberosus (assembly GCA_030545235.1). NCBI lineage: Eukaryota > Viridiplantae > Streptophyta > Magnoliopsida > Asterales > Asteraceae > Helianthus > Helianthus tuberosus. The sequence continues at coordinate 24,679 of JARYGA010020406.1, forward strand.
CAAAGCCATATTCTCTCTCATAATTAAAGGTGTATCAAAAAGTCAAAATATCCATCATACCTGAACTTCTTTATGACTACCCTTCCAACAAAGATCCTTTCGGTTAGTGGATTTGTGATAAGGGTTTCAAAATTTCTCTCATTTGCATTGCTCATTTCTCCAACATACGATTTCTAAGTCAACAAAAATCAGGTAAAGTAATTCCTTTTTTTCAATATTGATGTTCATTTGCCATTTGTTGGTTGGAATAAGTTAATGAAAATGGCAATCTGTATACAGAAACGTAGATGTAACTTGTTTGGTTGACATATTTACCTTGATTCAGTTACATAACATACATATGTTCTTATTGTATTGACTACATACATGTCTTCGAATATGAAAAAAAAAACAGATTTAGGAAATCAACTGAACACAGGGAAATGCTAAAAGACATTAAATATAAGATGCACACCAGGTGTTCGAACAAATGACTGTATGAAAAATTTTGTACTTAACAAAAGCATCATTTTGTTAAAGTAAAATTTTCAACAATAGTGAGGTGTTTTATATGATTAGGTTGAATAAATAAATAAATTATGTATGTTTGTCATTCCTTTAAAGTACAACAAAAAGAAAAAAAAAATAAATTTCGCGTTACTAAAATGGGTCAACGTTTTAAATGTTTCTTAGAATGGCTGGAGCTGAAAACGATGTTATCGTCATATCGGATTCTGAAGACTCTTCGGCTGAATCAGAGGAGTTTGATGATGATGAGACTGATCCGCTCATATTTTTTGTGCCATACACCAAACGGTTTGTAAGTACCAACAAAATTATATCTTAATAGGCGTCTAATATATTTACATAATTTGGTTAACTTTTGTATTTTTTTAATACTTCAACATCATTAATGGAAATTATTACTATGCTTTGTAACTTATAGCGCATACCGGTTGCAGTAGCACAGATGACAGGAATTGACAAAACCTTGAAAGTTAAGATCGTCAACAGACAACATGTAGAGACAAAACATGATGTTAGGACGGAGCCAAATAAAAACACTATCAAATACATTGTCAAAGGCTGGGCGAAATGGCTTAAAGATAACAACATAAAAAAAGGTGGTCATTGCATGTTCCAGTACTTTCCAGATATTCGTGCTTTGTTCCTTACCGATGTTTTTCGCTAGTGGTGATGTTTGAAACTTTGAAACAGGGCTGAACCATAACATATGGTAGTTTTGGCAAACGAAGAAACTTAGCGTAGCTTCTGTAGTGTTAAAATAGTTGTTTGTAAGTAGGTTAACATGTTTGTTAGTTCCAAACTTTACATAGTTTGGACGGCTACTATGTAACCGTGTTTATAAATATATACGTTTTCTAGTTCTAATTTATATGTTATATATTGAACATATTTTTTTATCAATTGTATCACCATCAGAACTCAACACAAGCGGAATTGTACTACCATTCTTCTTATCATCAGGCATACAGCCCTAAACCAAAATTGAAAAGGTTTATTAACAAAAGACAACAAAATGGAAAAGACAACTATAATACTTCAGTTAAAAGTTCACAGTACGTGACTAATCCCAGACATTTGCTTAACCAGATCAACAACTGATTCATCGTCAGTTTTTCTTTGAATCTCGTATTCTTCATCACAATATGTCTAGTTAGTCTCACTGACTTCAATCTTGAATGCAAACAGTTTATCCACCAAAGTTTTTAATTCATTTGGAAATCGCACAAGACCATCATCCTGTAAACATAAAAGATAGGATATATATACAATTTCGTAAGTAAAACACAAATCACTGTAAAAAACACAATTCTTATTATCAGGTCTGTAGGACAACTTCACCTACATCTATAATAAAAGTAATAAAAATCAACTGTTGATGTTAACAGTTTTCACTCTTCTACAACTACTTTTTAGCACACATTCATGAGTTGTAATAAATGATAAACATGCAGGTTACATATACAGAAAAAAAAAACAATTGATGTTATCAAGATCTCCCAAGGATATTACACAAAAGCCAAAAAAAACACAAAATAAACTATAATATACAATTTCGTTGATAAAACACAAACCATTGTAAAAAACACAATGGCTGTAAATAACAAAAAAAAAACACAATAGCTGTAAATAACACAATGATTCTAAGTAACACACAATATCATAAATAATAACAGAAACTTCATCGTAAACTTGCTTCTAAATGTACATTCTCATTAGAGCAATAAGAAAATTCATGCAAATGACCATCCACACACTCGTCAGCTACAACCTGACAAAAAAAGCATGTCAATGATTTTTTTATTATAATAACACAAAGGATTACTACAAACACAAAACGATTGTAAAAAAACACAATGCTATCTAAATCACAATACTTGACAAAACAAAATGATATTACATTTCCAACTATATTAGAAGACTTCATATATGTTGGCTGCTTCATTTCCACAACGCTGTCCAACCCAGAAAACTGAAAAACTAAGCATCATTATTCAAATGAACAAACATGGTTAAATAAACACAATACCATATATTCAAATAAACAAACTTGGTACACTTTGTGGATGAAAGTTTGTCGATGATGGAATCAAAGATTCTGGTTTCACTGGGTTTTTCAAATATACCCAAGTAATTGTGTGTAAATTTAAATGGAATCTCAATTTTGGGTGAATCCTTTTGTATGGTTTTACTGAATTTTTTCACCATGATTGAATCGGGGAATTTTGAATTACAGTAAAAACCCTGTTTGGGATTTTTGATCAGGGTTTTATAGACAGGAAAGGTAAATGCTGACATGGCAGCGGTTACAAAGATCTGATAGTCGAAACACTGTCCACGTGACAACCTCTGATGGAAATTAAGGACAAGTATTTTATGAAAACCACTGATATAAGAAGACCAGTGGCTGTAATGGTGACAAATGAAAGCAGTGAGTGATTTTTACTATCAGTGGATAGCATATCAGTGGATAAAAACACTGATTTTGAATAACAGTGCTTATCAAAGAAAAGAGGAAACAGACTTTCAAGAAACAAAACAAAACATTCCATTAAAATAAAAATGAATTTGAATAACAGTACTTATCAAAGAAAAGAGGAAACAGACTTTCAAGAAACAAAACAAAACATTCCATTAAAATAAAAAATACATAATAATTGAATACAAACCACTTCACTATAACAACTATCACTAAACTTAAAAAAACTACTTATAAGGAAACTAAAAACCTACGCTTCAACTCCATTGACTCATTAACTTGTCTATATATCTCTAACATCTGTGCCATTAACTGAACATCTTTATTCCCACTCTCACCATTATTCAACAGTGCCAGGTCATGAACAGCAGTTGCAGGCAATAAACGCAACGTCTCAGTTACATCATCACGAGAGCCAACTCCAGTCTTCAAATATTGAAAACATTTCCTCAGATCTTTAGAAAACTCTAACTCAGCTTCCAAATCTTCCAAACACTGCTTTATAAAACAGTTCCTTCAAATCTTCTCCTTGATTACTTGATGAAGCCATTGAAAAAAGTTAAGTTTTTAATTAGAAATCTGTAAAACTTAAATAACTTGAGATACGATATACATGAAATGTCTGCATATATATATAAAAGGCTTATGGACACAAACGCGAAACTATTAATGGCAGCAACGGTTACATGATGTAAAAATTGCTCCGGGAAACGATACAATCATACAAAAAACTGAAGAGACACACGTTTACATACAGTTATTACTATAAACACACAAACCATTAATTAAACACGGGAAACTTAAACTGGTACACGGCTAACTATGCATCAATCAACGAAAATATTAATTACCATTAAATTATAACGAAAATATTACAAACAAAGAAAAACATGCATGTTTAAGAGAAAAGAAAATACACACATAAAAAAACTCCAACTCAACAGAGTATCATTACCAAAATATAATAACCATCATCATACATAAAAAAAACAACATAACTAATCTTCGCCAAAACTGTCGATTTCAATCACCTCATCCCACTTCCAATTCTTCAGCGCCTTTACCCTTTGATTAATTCTTCTGAAATTACGAGGCTAGAGAATAATATATCAGCCATTCATCTAGAATATTAACTAAACACAACTAAACATAAAGATATGGAACCAACCTTGTTGATCTCATGCTTTATAGAATTGTCGGGACATCCAACCAAAGCATCAAACTCCAAGTCAAAGCATTTAGATTTGTTCTGAAATTTACAAAACAAAATATAAGCAAACATAATAAGATTCAGCATAAACATCACCATCTATCACTAACAAAATAATTTACATACTTTAACATAAACGATTTACCTTTGCAGCTCCGATTGAAGACATAGTCAAGTCAGGAAGTACTCCAAACAATTCTTCAAACTGAAAAACAATATACTCATTAATAAAATAAACTACCATGTTGAACTAAAACAATGTTATCTTACAGTTATAAAAGAATTGTTACATACATCTCCAGTTTCATCAGATATCTTACTCAACTTTTGAAAATTATCATCCACAAAAATGTTGTCAGCCACAACCTGGAAAAAAAAACAACTGTTAATCACTGTTGTCATAGTATATTACAAAGATAAACCAAAAAACACAGTATATGTAAAAAAACACAATGATTTTTAAAAATAAACAACATGATAAAATATTTTACAAGAATTATTACGCACGTTTCCAACTTCATCACATGTACTGCTCAACGTTTGAATATGATCATCCACAAAAATCTTGTCAGCCACCACCTAGAAAAGAAAAAAAAACAACTGTCAACCACTGTTGTCATAATATATTACAAAAAAAAAAAAAAAAACATCACAAAAAACACAATAGCTGTAAATAACACAATGATTCTAAGTAACACACAATATCATAAATAATAACAGAAACTTCATCATAAACTTGCTTCTAAATGTACATTCTCATTAGATCAATAAGAAAATTCATGCAAATGACCATCCACACACTCGTCAGCTACAACCTGACAAAAAAACATGTCAATGATTTTTTACTATAATAACACAAAGGATTCCTACAAACACAAAATGATTGTAAAAAACACAATGCTATGTAAATCCGAATACTTGACAAAACAAAATGATATTACATTTCCAACTATATTAGAAGACATCATATTTGCTGGCTGCTTCATTTCCACAACGCTGTCCAACCCAGCAAACTGAAAAACAAAGCATCATTATTCAAATGAACAAACATGGTTAAATAAACACAATACCATATAAATTAACATCTTACATTTTCCCCCAAAATTGAATCCTCATCATACACAGCATTATCCATCGATCATAACTGAAGCAAAACAAACAAACTAAATAAGAAACTATTATCGAAGCATAACAAACATCATTAACACATAAAATATGTAACCACCTTACAGTGATATGCTTTATTGAAAAGGATGTAATGCAAAGAATTCACGGACATATATATACATCTTGTATGCTAACTACCACGTAGAAGTTATCCAAGATGAACCGACAAGGTTGAGAGAGCGTACCCACGTAGCGAGAAACATGCAGAAAACACAGCAAAACTTAACTTGCGTTGAAAAATCAAACTGCCAATTTTTTGGGATTGAACGGATGAGATTAAATCTTGAAGGTAACCACCTGAATTATTACGGTCAGGATCTACTTGAACGTGGGTTTGACCGACGGTTGTTTCGCGGCGAACAAATTATTAATAATGCCTGCTTTGTATTTAGAAAACAAATTGCAAAAGTTAAAAAGTTACAAAACCAGACCTTGAGGTAACACGCCGCATTTTATATTATAAAAATCTCAAGTTAAAAGTTTTTTAGTTAAAAAAAAAAAAGCACGCCTCATACAAACAAATATCCCTAATAGGCAGGGTTGTTCCTACGTTTTTAAAGACCCTAAGCAAACACGAAGTGGATGTCTTTATATAAAATTATCTTTTTCAACAATTTAGTAACAAAACCCTCCTTTACATGTAGTTGGGACCAGCATTTATAAACTAAAAAGTTTATAGTTGGCGAAGTTAATTTTTTTTCGAAAGTTACATGTTTTGTATTGATATAGTATATGTTTAAATAAAATCTATTTTACTAGCTTTGGGGTGGGTGAATGGTCTA
>JARYGA010020407.1:0-39297 GCA_030545235.1 Helianthus tuberosus
CAAATTCCTTTTTCAGTAATGCTGTTTTGCTCTTTATCATCGAAACACTTCCAAGAAACTTTACTTTTAGTGCATTCCAGACAGACTGCGAGTTATCCTGATGTTGTAACAGAACTAAAATATCTTCTTTGATCGCTTGCTGCAAGGTACTCATCATTTTCTTTTCAGCTTTAAAACTATCTTGTTCAAGTGGAGTTAACTGATGAAGTGCTTTCTCAAGACCCGTTCCAGTTGTCGGAGGTACATACCCTGACTCAATTTTCATCCAACACTCAAAATGATTTGCCTGTACCCAGGTTTTAAACCTATCTGACCACCCTGAATACTCGTCAATGTTCATTAACTTTGGTGGCTTTTGCATTGTACCAAGCTCGTTTTCCATGTTTACGTTCTGCACAATATGTGACAACTCGAACCCTTGATCCTGATCGTCGAGAGACGAGCATTTTATTAATGCTCGAATTAACTATTATTAATTATTATTATTAGTATTATTATCGTCATTATAAAATAATAATAATCCACGACGATAGTTTCAACTATTTGCGTATGAGTTAATATAATCGGGCCAATCGGTTTGAACTAGACGCGTAGTCGTTTATATAGGTTCACGCATTTGGGCTAGGCCCAAGCCTGCTCCCTAGACCTAAACCTACACTATTTAAGCACCTAAACCTCTCCCTATCTCTTTTCTCCAAGAAACCAAAACCCTAATCTCTACACAATCCAGCCACAAACTCCCCTGTCATCTCTTCCCTGCAATTCCGGTCACCGGAGCAACTCCGGTCGGCACCATCCTCTGGCAGTCGCACATTACACCCGCACCGATCACCTCCCCATCCCCCTTCTCGCCCTGTTTCTCCATTAATGCGAAAACCAAACCATCACATTCACGTACACCACATCTCTCTGTTGTCCCCGTTTCAACTTCGACAGCCGGAGCTACTCCGGTCGTTTCATCGCCGATAAACACCCCAGCCCCCATTCTTGTTCTCCCTCTCCAATCCTGGCGTCTGACGCCGAAACCCCGACAACACCCACACACACCCGTGCCCTCTCTTCTTCTCCGGCGACTACCAGCACCCCGACAACCACAACCACCCATAAATTTAGAGAGAAAAGAGAGATGTGCAACGATGACGAAGCAGCGCCGCCGTCTGCAGCAGCAGAGGCGATAGTTGTTTCTGTTCAAACAGGTTTCCCCGGTTTCATTTTTGGGTTTCTGTTCGGGTTCTACTCGGGTCAATCGCAGACATGTTCGGGTCAGACTTTGGTTCATAGTGGTTCAGAACAGATCTCTTCGGGTGTTTTGGTCTCGGCTTGGTTCAAAGTAGGAGCAGAAACTGCTCGTGTATTCCTTCCGTTCCTTCAATTCTTCGGTTAGTAATGTGTTATATTTTGAATGTTGATGCTTAATCTGAGCCCTTGTTGTACTGTTTGAGTGTAATATGTTAGGTTGCTTAGATATTCATGATGTTAAAATTTAGACGGTTGATGATGGTGTGGTCTGTGGCTTGTTTCTGGATTCTTTGCAACTGATGTTTGAGAAATGAAATTATATGCATACGTTGAGATTATATTTATGTGTGAGTCTACTATGGATCTGATTGAATATTGGTATGTGTTAATTGTTTGGGTGTATGTATGAGACATGAAAGTATGATTCCTCTGGATGAGATTAGTGGATTAGGATATAAACTGTTAACAGGAAGCTTAAAATTATTGCTTGGTACATAATGACTAATTCATGGTGTTTAATGCTAAGGGTAGTACTAGAGTATTTTAATGATTGTCTCGTAATCTATAGAATTTAGGAGTTGGTAATATTATGTTGTGTTCATTTGGATAAATTAAACAACCATGAATATTGTTATGTTTGGTTAAAATGTTAGAAAACCCTAAGGATAAACTGCTTGAAGATACTATGAATATTTGAAATTTACTGTTTTGATCTGATTTGGTGCTTGTACGACATGATAAAACATGTTAGGGTAATCTGATTGGTTCGTACAATTTAGGTGAGGATTCTAGAAACATCAGCAAAGGTTGTGAGTCGAAACTCATGGTTGCGACTCGAGACCGTTATGTTGGCGACTCGAAACCAGGCACTTCACACATAAGGACTCGAGACCGGCATGGTTGCGACTCGAGATCTTCTGATCTCGACTCAATCCAGACTCGAGACCTCAAGGTTGCTACTCAGAAGTGCACGACTCGAGACCGCTTAGATTGCGACTCGGAATCTCATGGTTGCGACTCGAGATCTCTTGGTCTCGAGTCGAGACCACCCGGTTTCGACTGGGCTTCCTTGCTTATTTATTGGGCCGCACAATGTGATATTATGTTTTGGATTGTGTGTTACCGTTAACTGTTAACTGTTTATATGCTAGGATAGGCCCAATAGCGTATATGCTAGTATGACATGCATGCTATGTGTTAGATACGTGTAGGATTATACGTGACACTACTTGCATACGAACCTAATAAATATTTAATAACCATAATAGGATATGGTTGACCAACGTAACACGAGTAAATTGTCAACCGAGCAAAGCAAAGGTGAGTTCACTACTTTTTACTTAAAGCATGCGTTCCCGGTGGTTGGGAAACGGAACGAAACAACTTTTCCTGGTTTGGGATTGCTTACTATCTCCTTGTGCGGGATATGGTATTTCTATCTCCTTGTGTGGGATACGGGTAACAACACTATCCCATGTGAGGGATACAAACCTACTTTTCTCCCCTTATGCGGGACCCTTAGTTAATTACTATTTATACTGGATGCAACAAGCAAAACTAAACGAAACTCTATCACTCAAGTCCTCACTACTTAATACCGATTAATCCCCGGGGCCTGGCGAACGGGTTATTAGTTGATAGCGCTATTTAGGTCTCACCAGCCTCACACCGTGCCCGCGTATGAGATCGGGCGTGAACTAATAGACTCTGGTAAACCGTCAATGATGATAGAACATTGACAAACGGGGCACTACGGAAACGTACGGATGACTAGTATTCGGTATTGTAAAAACAGTTTAGTGGCATGGCATGTATAAATGAGTAAATTAACTGTTGAAACAAGTTTTTGGAATTAAAACTGGAAAACTACAAACACGTGAACTCGCCAACGTTATGTTGACACTCTACTGCATGCTTTGCAGGTTGCTCGTTACAGCTCTGGACGGACGTTGCAATCGGATGGAGTGCGTGGTTCGTAAGTGACATGATAACAAACTCGTGGTTTTAAATTACGATGCGTTTTCTTCCCCTTTCCGCTGTGAACTTAAACTATGTTTTGAAAAATTTAAATTAGGTCACTAATTATGCTAATGTTTATAACAATAACTAATTTGTTCAAAATAATTAGTGGCTAAGATCCTGGTCGTCACACGCCTCGCGGTAATACTCCGCGTGTGGATTTTGAGGGTGTGACAGATTGGTATCAGAGCCATTGGTTATAGTGAACTTGGTTTGGAGTATAAAATGTTTTGGACATAAAATATTTTTATATTAAAACCAGACTATAACTGTTCTTTAGTGGAAACCACAACTACACCACACTCCGGATTGCAAGGTTCGTCAACCTCAGATGCTCACCTGGTAATGGTAGACTAACGGCATTTACTTGTGCATAACTTATGTGTGTGAATACGCATGTGTGTATGTATATAATTAGCATATATGTGTTAGTATATATGCATAGATTTAGTATTTAACACAGTGGATCATACGAAGGCTAGAGCTAGTGTTACGTGTTAAACAGGAGCGAGTCCTCCTAAACCTGGTTCGAAACCACGATACACTAAGGGAAAGGAACCAATTATTCCGAGCCCTCATCAACGTATTTCCTGGTATCATCCCTGGACTGCGAATCGACGCGAAGGACGTTTACTCGATAGACATGCTCAGGAAAGGCCTGCTACGAACCACATAGGGAAGTTACGAGAACGAATCGACGAATGGGAGCCACCCCTATATCATGGGATATTAGAAGGAACGACGACGCTATTCGCACCCTTTTTACCTGCGTATTTCTTTTCCGACTTAAGTGGTGAGACTTGTTCCCTCACCCGACTGATCACCTGGATTCTTGAAGCATTCTAGTAAGTCTACACTTTTCGGGTTTCTGTTTGCACGTCTCGAACACGAAAAGCATGCGTGGTGTATGCTTTTCATTGCAGTGCCAGTAATTATGTCACCTATACATCAACCACGAAGTTATTACCCCAAATTTCTCGTTACATGGTTAACCCTTATTCAAGTACAACCTCATACCTTAGCATGCCCCAAAACCCAGCAAATTGATATCTTTCTTACAAACCGGCGTATTTGAAGGCGTGGCAAGACGAAGACACAAGCCAGTCAACCCACCGACGAGTACGGTGACCTAGATGCATGCCTTACCCTTCATTGCCAGAGCCGATATCCTTTGACGACTATTCTGATTTTGTGAACCCTTTTGCTAGCTTTAGTACGAATCATCATTCACTGCTTAAGGTGGTAATCCTCTCCTCTATCGTTTCTTCATCACGACGCCCACGTCTCTTCGTATAGGGACCTTGACCAACTTTCTCTCCAGTTCAGAGAATTTAGTCGACTCGACCTTTAACCGACAAACTTCATAGACCCCTGTAATGTGGCAGTGTGTTACTTCAATCCTGCTTTTTCGAGAACCTGTTTTCGCATTTTCACATCCCCCCCCCCCGACGACGCAAGCGCTACTTCAAACTCATTCGCACGACTTAGAACAACCCCCTCGAACTTGATTTCCTACCGACCTGAGAAATCACATCCTGCCAGACGTCTCAGTAGACCCTGAAACCTACAGACCCACATGACGACCATCCTTCTCTGGCTACTTCATTTTGCGCTAACCACATCGACGTAACACCCCTTATCAGCAAGCAACGTTCTGGATTCTAAACACCCATAGCTTGTGTACGACCAGCTACCTCATTGACATCTGATAAATCTCTATTGTTGATCCCAAAGCCTTTATGTTTTGTCTCAAGCTGAATGCATCAATTTTGACTACCCTTCTGGCATTATCTCGCTACTCGTATTATGTTTCACGGATGCCATGATCCTTATCATGCTCTACTCTGCACAAGACTCCGTTTGGACGAATTACTTCCTATGAATGTTACTCGTTGGAGCAACGAGCCAAGGATACCCCGGGGGTAACGGGTATCGCAAGCACTGTTCTTTGAACTCGATACGATTAACACCTAGTTACGACACTCGAATTTATTCCATCCTGTCAAAATTCGACACTTGTTTCTTTCGACGATGCCCGAACCTATTCCGAAAACCAGTGGGAATCAGGACGACTCCTACGCTCTACCCTGGTACTTCTACGACGCAAAACCGCCTTGCGCTAAGTTTTCAAGGTACGACCTTTTAACGTCGCAACGCCCGCATTTCTCGACCGTATAAGCAACCCCTCATGATTTAAACTCGAAAGAGTATCACCTGACCTTAGGGAGATGCTCGATAGTCCGGAACTCCAGCAATTGGAAGATGATCTAGGAGATGCTTCCATCTAATTTATTCCTATCCGAGGCATTGATGAAATGTCTGCTAGTAACGACACGCAACCAAGGAAACCGATAAGTTTTCAAACTTGCAACCATCTACTTGGTAGAAGTAGATACTAGGCACGGGATGCCAACTTCTCTTATATCTGATCGTAACCCATGTTTTGCATCCGATTCGTCGCAGGGCTGTGCACAAAGACTTTTGGCCCACAGTTAGGCATGAGCACCACTTAACGCCCGGAAACTGATGGTCAGGCCGAACGCACCATCCGAACACTCAAAGGCATGCTGAGAACACGTGTTATTGTCCTTGGATACGAGTGACACTTCTCTTTTGTAGAATTCCCTTCCAACAACTGCTACCGCACTAGCATTCAGGCAACACCATTTGAGGCATTGCACGGACGTAGATGCCGGTCTCCTCTGTGTCGGGCGGAAGCCAAGTTACCGGCCCAGAACTTGCACATGACACAACGGGTAGGATTGCCCAAGATAGACAACGCATGGCGGCAGCTCCAGACCGTCAGAAAGGCTACGCGGATAGATGTAAGAAACCTCTAGAATTCCTAGTCGGAGACTGGGTCCTACTTAAAGTTTCACCTTGGAAGGGTGTGGGACATTTTGGCACACATGGCAAGCTTAATCCGCGATACGTTGGACCATTCGAAGTTACCGAAAGGATCGGTAAGGTAGCATACTGACTAAACCTGCCTGAAGAGCTTAATGCAGTACACAACGTCTTTCACGTGCCTAATCTGAAGAAGTGTCTGTCAGATGAAACATTCGTCGTTCTCTTAGGAACTCATGATCAACAACCAACTATACTTCGTTGAGGAACCAGTTGAGATCAGGGATCAAGAAATCAAAACCCTTAAGCGTGGTATAATACCAACAGACCGAGTTCGTCGGAAACTCACGCCGTGGCCCAGAGCTTACCTAGGAACGGGAAGACCAGATGATGTGCATGTATCCCCAGTTGTTTACAAATGTTACTTCCAGCACTGAGGCTACAACTGAATTTCGGGAAGAGAATTCAAACCAACAAGGGGATGATGTGACACCCCGTTGAAACATTCTCACACATACTAGCTTGTCAGTGGCTACGCTTTAACTTTCGGGACGAAAGTTCTTAAAACTTGGGGATAATGTGACGCTTCGGGCTTCCCTATGTGATTTCATCGTTACGTTATAATTAATTTTGTGAAAATCCGTACTACGTGGGATACGTACAACTCTGTGAATCTAATGCTATGTGATTTTACACGTTATGTGACCGTATGTGCTACGTGGCTTATATGTTTATTTTGTGAACTTTCGTGAACTACATGTATGTACGTATGACACTAGGTTATCAGGGAGTCTATAATTAGAGCGAATCGTATGTCTTAGCTTAAATTTCGAGGACGAAATTCCTGTAAAATGGGGAGAATGTGACAACTCGAACCCTTGATCCTGATCGTCGAGAGACGAGCATTTTATTAGTGCTCGAATTAACTATTATTAATTATTATTATTAGTATTATTATCGTCATTATAAAATAATAATAATCCACGACGAGAGTTTCAACTATTTGCGTATGAGTTAATATAATCGGGCCAATCGGTTTGAACTAGACGCGTAGTCGTTTATATAGGTTCACGCATTTGGGCTAGGCCCAAGCCTGCTCCCTAGACATAAACTATTTAAGCACCTAAACCTCTCCCTATCTCTTTTCTCCAAGAAACCAAAACCCTAATCTCTACACAATCCAGCCACAAACTCCCCTGTCATCTCTTCCCTGTAATTCCGGTCACCGGAGCAACTCCGGTCGGCACCATCCTCTGGCAGTCGCACATTACACCCGCACCGATCACCTCCCCATCCCCCTTCTCGCCCTGTTTCTCCATTAATGCGAAAACCAAACCATCACATTCACGTACACCACATCTCTCTGTTGTCCCCGTTTCAACTCCGACAGCCGGAGCTACTCCTGTCGTTTCATCGCCGATAAACACCCCAGCCCCCATTCTCGTTCTCCCTCTCCAATCCTGGCGTCTGACGCCGAAACCCCGACAACACCCACACACACCCGTGCCCTCTCTTCTTTTCTGGCGACTACCGGCACCCCGACAACCACAACCACCCAGAAATTTAGAGAGAAAAGAGAGATGTGCAACGATGACGAAGCAGCGCCGCCGTCTGCAGCAGCAGAGGCGATAGTTGTTTCTGTTCAGACAGGTTTCCCCGGTTCCGTTTTTGGGTTTCTGTTCGGGTTCTACTCGGGTCAATCGCAGACATGTTCGGGTCAGACTTTGGTTCATAGTGGTTCAGAACAGATCTCTTCGGGTGTTTTGGTCTCGGCTTGGTTCAAAGTAGGAGCAGAAACCGCTCGTGTATTCCTTTCGTTCCTTCAATTCTTCGGTTAGTAATGTGTTATATTTTGAATGTTGATGCTTAATCTGAGTCCTTGTTGTACTGTTTGAGTGTAATATGTTAGGTTGCTTAGATATTCATGATGTTAAAATTTAGACGGTTGATGATGGTGTGGTCTGTGGCTTGTTTCTGGATTCTTTGCAACTGATGTTTGAGAAATGAAATTATATGCATACGTTGAGATTATATTTATGTGTGAGTCTACAATGGATCTGATTGAATATTGGTATGTGTTAATTGTTTGGGTGTATGTATGAGACATGAAAGTATGATTCCTCTTGATGAGATTAGTGGATTAGGATATAAACTGTTAACAGGAAGCTTAAAATTATTGCTTGGTGCATAATGACTAATTCATGGTGTTTAATGCTAAGGGTAGTACTAGAGTATTTTAATGATTGTCTCGTAATCTATAGAATTTAGGAGTTGGTAATATTATGTTGTGTTCATTTGGATAAATTAAACAACCATGAATATTGTTATGTTTGGTTAAAATGTTAGAAAACCCTAAGGATAAACTGCTTGAAGATACTATGAATATTTGAAATTTACTGTTTTGATCTGATTTGGTGCTTGTACGACATGATAAAACATGTTAGGGTAATCTGATTGGTTCGTACAATTTGGGTGAGGATTCTAGAAACATCAGCAAAGGTTGTGAGTCGAAACTCATGGTTGCGACTCGAGACCGTTATGTTGGCGACTCGAAACCAGGCACTTCACACATAAGGACTCGAGACCGGCATGGTTGCGACTCGAGATCTTCTGATCTCGACTCAAGCCAGACTCGAGACCTCAAGGTTGCTACTCAGAAGTGCACGACTCGAGACCGCTTAGATTGCGACTCGGAATCTCATGGTTGTGACTCGAGATCTCTTGGTCTCGAGTCGAGACCACCCGGTTTCGACTGGGCTTCCTTGCTTATTTATTGGGCCGCACAATGTGATATTATGTTTTGGATTGTGTGTTACCGTTAACTGTTAACTGTTTATATGCTAGGATAGGCCCAATAGCGTATATGCTAGTATGACATGCATGCTATGTGTTAGATACGTGTAGGATTATACGTGACACTACTTGCATACGAACCTAATAAATATTTAATAACCATAATAGGATATGGTTGACCAACGTAACACGAGTAAATTGTCAACCGAGCAAAGCAAAGGTGAGTTCACTACTTTTTACTTAAAGCATGCGTTCCCGGTGGTTGGGAAACGGAACGAAACAACTTTTCCTGGTTTGGGATTGCTTACTATCTCCTTGTGCGGGATACGGTATTTCTATCTCCTTGTGTGGGATACGGGTAACAACACTATCCCCTGTGAGGGATACAAACCTACTTTTCTCCCCTTATGCGGGACCCTTAGTTAATTACTATTTATACTGGATGCAACAAGCAAAACTAAACGAAACTCTATCACTCAAGTCCTCACTACTTAATACCGATTAATCGCCGGGGCCTGGTGAACGGGTTATTAGTTGATAGCGCTATTTAGGTCTCACCAGCCTCACACCGTGCCCGCGTATGGGATCGGGCGTGAACTAATAGACTCTGGCAAACCGTCAATGATGATAGAACATTGACAAACGGGGCACTACGGAAACGTACGGATGACTAGTATTCGGTATTGTAAAAATAGTTTAGTGGCTTACTTACGGGGTAGCTCCCCATGGCATGTATAAATGAGTAAATTAACTGTTGAAACAAGTTTTTGGAATTAAAACTGGAAAACTACAAACACGTGAACTCGCCAACGTTATGTTGACACTCTACTGCATGCTTTGCAGGTTGCTCGTTACAGCTCTGGACGGACGTTGCAATCGGATGGAGTGCGTGGTTCGTAAGTGACATGATAACAAACTCGTGGTTTTAAATTACGATGCGTTTTCTTCCCCTTTCCGCTGTGAACTTAAACTATGTTTTGAAAAATTTAAATTAGGTCACTAATTATGCTAATGTTTATAACAATAACTAATTTGTTCAAAATCATTAGTGGCTAAGATCCTGGTCGTCACACGCCTCGCG
This sequence comes from Helianthus tuberosus, assembly GCA_030545235.1. NCBI lineage: Eukaryota > Viridiplantae > Streptophyta > Magnoliopsida > Asterales > Asteraceae > Helianthus > Helianthus tuberosus. The sequence goes on from JARYGA010020407.1 coordinate 9,980, forward strand.
GTAATACTCCGCGTGTGGATTTTGAGGGTGTGACACAATACTCGCTGGAGTTTGAGATGCTGTCATTCCCCCTCCGGAAAACATGTTATAAAATTCTTGATTATCCATTTTTAATTTTGAAAAATTTTCCAAGTTTTTTAAAAAAAAATCACTTTTCAAGCGAAATGACTTCCACATAGAATGGACTTTCAAACGGAATGGACACACAAACGAAATGGACTTTCAAGCAAAATCAGGTTTCAAGCAAAATGAACTTTCAAACGAAATGACACTTTCAAGCGAATTGAAAAGTCATTTCATGCGAAATGAGTAAAAGGTGCCTTTTCGTGCGAAATGATCAGAAATTATGATTTTTCAAACTAAATGGTCCATTTCGTGCGAAATGAACAAGGTTTTCAAGCGAAATGGTAAGCTTTCACACAAAATAGTTCATTTCGTACGGAATGAACTCAATTTTCAGACGAAATGCTACTCGTTCACATGAAATGAAATTTTAAGCACATTTTGATCAATTTTAGTCCGAATTTAGGTCTGAAACTTTCAAGGATTTATTAAAATGGTGTTTTACACGTTATAATCAAAGATCAGTCCATTTTGTCTGTGAAATCATTCAAAAATCCAAGAATGAGTAGAAGTAGAAAGTTCTAAGCACTGATTCAGCCGATTTGACTCATCCTAAGCTCTGATACCGCTTGTAGGATCGATAAACGACCTGAATGAGTCGGTCTGAGTCAAATCTAAGTCACTAGAGTGGCGGAAACAAACTAGTAACTGAGAATCGGTGTTAGAATGTGAGTAGAAGCATAGAAATACACTTTAAACTGGGTTTCCATTGATATTAGACTTGAATACACAGAGAAAATTTGGCAGCACTTCGTTACAAGAATCACCGAACCGTTACAAATGAACACAAGCTTGGGGTATATATAGCTGAGCCACTTCACATGAACTGGCCATATGCCACTTCACATGAACTGGCCATATGCCACTTCACATGAACTGACCATAAGCCACTTCACATGAACTGATCAGTTCGTGTGAACTGGCTTGTTCAGCTTCGTTTCCCGAATCTTTCGTTCTATAAATCTAGGTCAATCAATTCTAGTACATGACTCGGTACAAGACGAAGTCAACAGACATATGCACCAACAGACACTAAGCTCCAGATTGCAAGGTTCGTCTTTTCACCTGCTGCATACATTACATGACTAGTACACACTTGTTTATGATGTAGCATATGGGCACATACTCGTCACTATAGCATAATTACATGAATTTCTTGTTTACATTATGATGCGTTGTGAGTGTGTCGTAGTCCCTAGATTCTTGTGATCTTGTCGTTTGATAACTTTCATTTGACATTCGATTTTGAGGAACCATTTGACATGAGTTAGGAGGAACTGAGATGAGCATGCAAATCGGAAGGGCGATTTCAGTGTTCCAGTAGTATCTATGATTTATAAGTCGTGTAACCGGAGGATACCCGAATTGATGGAACCTTGACTCGAATCTTTTTTATTTAGATTTACGATTGTTGGACCCTGGAAAGGGTGGGGAGTATTGAGATGAGAGTATAGGAATTGAGAACGTGTGTAATATAGATCTACAAGGATTCTTCGTAAGAATCCAAGTTTCTCGCAGAAACTATGAGACTATATTCAGTAGATTCGTTTGGTTTATTCTTATTAGTGCGAAAAAAAAACCTGTAAAGTAAAAATTTCGGGGACGAAATTTCCTAAACAGGGGGAGACTGTGACACCCGGCTTTTCAGGCGGTACCGTACAATTGTAACACGTGTCGTGAATAGGTAACAGGGCTATATTTTACTGGTTATGATGTTTATGTGTAAAATTTAATGTGTTGGTAAAATTAAATTTTGATAAAAATTATTTTGGTAACGGTAAGATAAGCGCTTATCGCGTAACGGTTAAAATGCGAAACGAACGTCGGTGACCAACCGGACAGTGTTAAAATCTTAAAAAAAATCTGTTATGATTAGAATAATAATTTTAATCATATTCGTGAGGAAAAATAAATCAAAATGCTAAGAAACTCTATTTTTCGAGTTTAAGCGCGTACCGCGCGATGCAGCGCGTATACCGACAAAATACTGTCAACACAGCCCATCAAGGTGTGACACCTGTGTCACTTCAACCATCAAACAAATTCTAAACCAATGAAATATTGTATTTCATACTTGGGATTTGTAAAAATATGTGTATCGTTTGCACATATCAACTCTTGTTCGATTTTAAGCTTTAAATCGCTTTCTGGAGGGTTATACGCGCTCTGATGCGTAAATATAACCAGTTTAATCCAACGAACACTACGGAATAGTGAAATATACTTAACATACCTTAAATAACCTTTACATAACTTAGAAATAAGTTTTAAAGGCTTTGGTATGGCAAAAACAAGTTAAATCGTTTACAGGGACTAAACTTGACAAACTGCGAAAGTATGCCAATTTGAACTGTAACAGACATTCCGAAACATGACCATAAGTTAAACACACCTTAAATATCCTTTATATAGCTTAGAAATAGGCTTTGAGGGGTTCGGTGTGCTAAAATTAACTTTTGGGTCATTCAGGGACTAAAAGTGTCAAAAAGTGCATAAGTTTGCACTTTCGCGCATAACTTACGTTCTGAAAACATCCGGACATCCAAAAATTTATGTAAGCACTAAAATATTTTATTTTAGTGTTTGGCATAAGAAAAATCCATTCGTCACGCAATTTGGATCATTTTTCGCGCTTATGCGCATTCCATCGTAATTAACCGAACATCGCGATCGTACGGCCAAACGAACCGACATCCGAGATATTTTTAAGCAGATTTTAAGTTCCCTATACTTTAACTTCATTTTAGAGCTTTAAAATGGGGTTAACGGGGCTTGAATGTGTCAAAAATGCATCAAATAGCAAGTTTGGAGCTCGAGGGGCCTGTTTGGCCATTTATGAAACATTCTGATCTGCAGGTGCCTTGCGCACCTCAACACTCTCAGTGTTGAGGTGCGCAAGCATAGGTCAGATGCAGAAAATCGTTTTTGGCTGCTGATTTTCAGACTTAAACACTCTCCAAAGGTCAAGTGCCACATGTTAATCTCTTATGGTGGCCAAAATCAGTTACCACAACATTCCAACAAGTGTAGGGATGTGATCATTCCCTCTTCTCCAAGAAACGATCCTAACGGTGAACCGAAAACTATAAATACCCACCTCCACCCTTCACTTTTCCTCACAAGAATCTGATCTAATGTGCTCTAAGTTGAAACCTTTGTTTCATACCTGAGCTATTTTGATCTAGATTAGCATTCGGGGACCCTTTGTAAGTGTTCCTTCGTTCTTTTATTGCTTTTCGAGTCCGAAAGTCAAACTTTGTTTGACTTTCTGCATTGACCAGTTTATGGTCAATGCGAAGTTCGTTTGAACTTCGCAACGTGATTGTAATCACGATGGTTATAGTCCTTTGTGACTATGCCTACTGATTATAGTCCTTTACGAACCCTCGTTCTATCTAAATCCTCCGACTTAGGTCCGGTTTATTAACATAGTTACCTATATTAGGTGCCGTTTGATTCCGTGATCTCTAGCATTGCTTGGCGGTTATCTTAGGACTTCTGAGCAATCTCAAGTGAGTACATAGTTCCCCTATTTTACTGTTTTCCAAACTGTTTTGGGGTGAAGCATGTGTACCTATGTGTTATTTTCATGATTTCAAAGTATAATTGATTATACATGTTATTACTTATCATTTGACAAACTAAATGACTATCTATGGTTTAAACACTGATTTCTCAATGAACATAAAATAAAATGTTGAATTGTACTTATTTTATGTTCACCAGACCGATTGGTAGTATGATATAGCGCTATAGGATTAGACACCCCATTCCTGTTGTCATGAAATGTCTGAAACCAATTTGTTTCTCCATCCAAATAGGGATTGCCTTTGTGGTATCCTTATAGTCTCAAAGGTGTAGTTTGATGCACTAGGTCTGAATGAATTCTTAAATCACACATTTAAAGTATATTTTGATATACTCCCAAAAGTGTAGTTTGATATACTCTCATGTGTGGTATTGTACAGAACCAACATATATATTTTATCAACAAACCAAAACATATTTTTATATGTTATTTATAAAACCCAAAGCATATTTTGATATGTTATTTATGAAAACCAAAACATAGTTTAATATGTTATTTACAAATCCAAAAGTATACTTTTAATATGCTACTATAAGGTTATTCGTTTAACCTTACATTATTTTACAAAGCATAACTTTTGATTTATTCAAACACTTTGTTTTGTACATTTTTACTTGTGGTTTAAGAAATCTCATTTTACTTACCATACATAACTTTTGTTTACACATTACATGGTTTACATTTAACTTGAGTTATACAATAACATTGGACTATTGGTTTAAACATGAACATTCTATATTGGTGGTTTGGTTTGAGTAAGTGACTTAAGTAACGAGGCGTGTGTAATATGATACAAGCATGGTGGATACGCCGCTGGTACTTCCTATATATAAGTGTTTGTATGGTATTACATATCGTAGCGTTATTTGAATCATTTCAATTTAAGTCATATAACATTTTATGCAAATAACATACTTTTCATAAGACATTGTTTTACAACAACTTATCTTATACAAACTCATTTTACATGGTTATTCATTTAACCTTACATTTATTTATACATATAATCTGATCATATTGTTTTTCAAACGATTTACAAAACAAATCAATTTACGAGGTTCATGACTAAACTTTATTAAACATTTTCTTAAACTTACAAGTCATGAATCTTATTTTCACAAAACCTATGTATCTCACAGGCATTTTTATGCTGACGTACCTATTTTTACACATGTTTCAGGTACTGCATTGCAATGATTTGTTGATACATGCTACATTTAGGATGGACTCGTGCCTTAGCAACTTTAAAACTTGGAAGATCATAGTTGTACTTATTTGATTGCATTAAAACAATGAGTTCATTTATTCAATAAAAAAAATTATTTATTCCATGGTTACGAAACAATGATTCTGTTACAACACTCCCCGACGTTTCCGCCACGTCTGGTTGTTCTACGTGGTCGGGGTGTGACAGAAATGTTGGTATCCGAGCCAATGGTTATAGGGAATTAGGTTATTAGTAATGCTTTGACCTAGACTATAACCTTCCTAGGACCCTAACACAAGTTTTCTTGTGTTTAGTTTTAAAACAATACCGTCACCTATCCTTAGGCGACGACCACAACAAGAACATAAATTTCAAAGCCGCTTTGAAAACTAATCATCTGTTCTAGGATGATTGATTACTAGGTTTTGAACCCTCTGTTATAAGGTTTTGAACCCTCTAAGTTTTCAAATCCCGTCAAAGTTGGTCTAAATAATGTGAACACGTGCAAACTGGAAGGGTGGGTGCCTGTACCCTGTGTTTTTTGTCTAAGGCTAGAGTGTTCGTACAAATCCACATAATCGGACCAGTCACTCTTACCTGGGAACTCTTGGGGTGAGTGTCCACTTATAGGCGAGCATGTCTTCGCGATACATTATTTTTGACCTATTTACTTTGATTAATCACCGGGGTCGTTTGTTGCTTTGTAGTAACAAACAAATGACCACCATCCTTGCTTTCATCAGATTTGTTTCATCTCATCCTTTTCGTCTAATTCTCTCACTCGTTTCCTTTCATGTTTCCTCTTTTAGAATGCCTCCTCGACGCGACAATCAAATGGCGAATGCCGAACTGGCGGAAATCATTGCGCAGCAAATGGCTGCTGCCTTCCCAAATCTTTATGCTCAAATGATTCAAGCCATCAACAACAACAATGCTCCATGCAATTTCAAGAATTTTAACTCGGCTAAACCGCTCAAGTTTAGTGGTTCTGAGGGAGCAACTGGGCTTCTTCAATGGTTCGAGAGCATTGAGAATACTTTCCGTCACGTTCAGTGTCCTGAAAATCGCAAGGTCGAGTTTTCTTCGAGTGTGTTTCAGAAGAGGGCTCTTACGTGGTGGAATGGGGTGATGAGAGACCGCGGTGCTGAGGTTGCATTAGCATAGACTTGGGCCGAGCTTAGGGCTCTTATAATGAAGGAATTCTATCCTCGTCATGAGCTAAGGGCTCTAGAAAGGGAATTTGATGATTTGAAGCAAGACAGTGGGGAACATCGAGCCTACACTGACCGCTATGAGGAATTGAGCTTGTTATGCCCTACTATGGCTACGCCTCTGGATAAGGCGATTGAGAAATACATTGATGGTCTTCCTGACGTAATTCAGGATATCGTTACTGGCAGCAACCCTACTACTGTCAGACAAGCCATTGAATTGGCTGCCACTCTGACTGAATCCCATATCAGGAAGCGCAAGCTGCTTCGGAAGGGCGACTCAAGACCATCTGACAAGACTGCTCAAGTGGAACCAAAGGAAGAAAATGCTGAGGTGTCCAAGAAGAAGAAGCGCAAAGCCTCTCAAAACTACGCTGTAACTGCTCAAGACAAACAGGTTGCACCAAACCAGCCAGCACAACCTCGCAAAAGGCAAAACTATGTTGGTACCGCACCTTTGTGCAACAAGTGCAACCGTCATCATCTGGAGCAAGAGCAGTGTCACAAATGTACCCACTGTGGGCGGTTGGGACATTTGATCAATGTTTGTCGTTATGCAAATCAAGCTGCTGCAAACCCTGCTGCTGTTCAAGCACGGTTCCCTCCGGGGTCATGTTATAACTGTGGTGACCTTACTCACTACAGAAACAATTGCCCAAGACTTGTTAACGCACCTCCAGCGCGAGGACGAGCATTTAACATCAATGAGGCAAACGGGAACAATGATGCAGCAGTGAACAATTAGTGTTTTGTAATTCCTTGGTTGTTATCTTTTGACACTTCAAGACAATTCGGTTGTTACATAAATAAAGATTTGTTGTTTTTATTTCTATAAAAGTTATGCGTTTATGTGAATGTTTGATGCAACCTTATGATGTCAACCCAAAGACAAACTACTCGTATGGTTCTGTCATTTTATAATCACTTGTGATCTCCCCAAGAACCTTAAACACTCGTTTCTTTTAAGAAACAAGGCCAAACTCTTATTGAGAATCCTTCTATCTTTATAGATAGATCCTTGAAAATCATTAAAGTGCCAAATGAAATCCATGGATTGGATTCCTAGTGTGCTTTATTTATCCATACCTAAAGATAACAAATTAAAGAATCAAGTTAACAAATTTTGTGCTTATGTGTTTTCTTACATGTTTTGTGGTTGTATGTGATCCATCCAAATCCTCATAGAATCTTCCATATCTCATACGAGAGATTCATAATTGGATATCCAAAGATACTATCTTAAATCCTTAATGGACTTCAACATTGTAGTTAAGTCCTTTGGGTTATAAAGTACTATTCTATAATTGGACCTCTTAAATGGTCTGGTTAAACAGATTGATTTTGAAAATCTGATTAGAAATATCATGTGATGATATAATTAAAAAGATCCCTTAAGTGGTCTATTTAAGGAGATCGTACGACGGTCTAGTTAAGAAGATCATGCGTTGATCTAGTTAAAAGGCTCGTTCGTTGATCTAATTAAAAGGACCCTTTGGTGGTCTAGTCGAGCCGCTTCATGTTTATTCAAGTGATTTTTCTACGCATTATGAAATAAACTGTGCGGACTGTGCAAGGAATTACGTAATTATGGAGGCCTACATAATTATGGAATTCAGTGCACAGAAACCACAGGAAGCTTTGTCATGTGTTAAGACCTATAGTGACAAGAATAATGATACGGGAGAAGTCTTGGACCTCGACCAATGTCATTTATTCTCACACTCCCCAATTCTGATTTCAAGCACACACAAGTTTCCTATGATAAGTCTTCATAAGAAACGTTCTTCTCTCCGTAGTCCAAAAATTCCATGTTTTACTACTAGAAGGAATTCACTTTGAGGGTTAACAAATTCGCTAAGAGTCCTAACATGGCCCAGAGTTTTACTTAAGGGTTCAAGGGATCTATTAGAAGGCGAAACCGTCACAGCTGTCTTCACAAGTTTCCTCTAGAATTAAATTTCGGGACGAAATTTCCTAAAGTAGGGGAGACTGTGACACCTGTGTCACTTCAACCATCAAACAAATTCCAAACCAATGAAATATTGTATTTCATACTTGGGATTTGTAAAAATATGTGTATCGTTTGCACATATCAACTCTTGTTCGATTTTAAGCTTTAAATCGCTTTCTGGAGGGTTATACGCGCTCTGATGCGTAAATATAACCAGTTTAATCCAACAAACACTCCGGAATAGTGAAATATACTTAACATACCTTAAATAACCTTTACATAACTTAGAAATAAGTTTTAAAGGCTTTGGTATGGCAAAAACAAGTTAAATCGCTTACAGGGACTAAACTTGAGAAACTGCGAAAGTATGCCAATTTGAACTGTAACAGACATTCCGGAACATGACCATAAGTTAAACACACCTTAAATATCCTTTATATAGCTTAGAAATAGGCTTTGAGGGGTTCGGTGTGCTAAAATTAACTTTTGGGTCATTCAGGGACTAAAAGTGTCAAAAAGTGCATAAGTTTGCACTTTCGCGCATAACTTACGTTCGGAATACATCCGGACATCCAAAAATTTATGTAAGCACTAAAATATTTTATTTTAGTGTTTGGCATAAGAAAAATCCATTCGTCACGCAATTTGGATCGTTTTTCGCGCTTATGCGCATTCCGTCGTAATTAACCGAACATCGCGATCGTACGGCCAAACGAACTGACATCCGAGATATTTTTAAGCACATTTTAAGTTCCCTATACTTTAACTTCATTTTAGAGCTTTGAAATGGGGTTAACGGGGCTTGAATGTGTCAAAAATGCATCAAATAGCAAGTTTGGAGCTCCAGGGGCCTGTTTTGCCATTTATGAAACATTCTGGTCTGCAGGTGCCTTGCGCACCTCAACACACTCAGTGTTGCGATGCGCAAGCATAGGTCAGATGCAGAAAATCGTTTTTGGCTGCTGATTTTCAGACTTAAACACTCTCCAAAGGTCAAGTGCCACATGTTAATCTCTTATGGTGGCCAAAATCAGTTACCACAACATTCCAACAAGTGTAGGGATGTGATCATTCCCTCTTCTCCAAGAAACGATCCTAACGGTGAACCGAAAACTATAAATACCCACCTCCACCCTTCACTTTTCCTCACAAGAATCTGATCTAATGTGCTCTAAGTTGAAACCTTTGTTTCATACCTGAGCTATTTTGATCTAGATTAGCATTCGGGGACCCTTTGTAAGTGTTCCTTCATTCATTTATTGCTTTTCGAGTCCGAAAGTCAAACTTTGTTTGACTTTCTGCATTGACCAGTTTATGGTCAATGCGAAGTTCGTTTGAACTTCGCAACGTGATTGTAATCACGATAGTTATAGTCCTTTGTGACTATGCCTACTGATTACCACGTTGTCTAGGGTCGTAAGGGTAAGCGATCTAATAAATCGCTTATACCTTCGAACCCGACCCATTTGGTCGATCATTAGGATCCGACCAAACACATTAGGTGACCATAGCATATAGGGAATAACCTTCCGAGGTTATACCATATGGTCGCTTCGTTTAAGTAGTTGTATGATAGGTAGTTTATATGCCTTAGGTAAATTACCAGAATACCCTTTTCATGTATAATTGGTAATTAAGCATATGTAACCTAAACATTTGCCACATAACTGATTATGTAACATGTTTAGGCATATAACACTTGTCATAGGGCTAGTTAGACGTCTCGAGTGCGCTTTTGGGCGCACGACGCGTTAAAGTAGCATAAGCTACCTTAATGGGTCGCGATGGGTCGAAAGCACTTAGGTTAGGTTTCATTTTAGTATGTGTGCTTTATTAAACCATATGACACGAGTCTCCATACTCGTTTGGTTTACGAACCCTCATTCTATCTAAATCCTCCGACTTAGGTCCGGTTTATTAACATAGTTACCTATATTAGGTGCCGTTTGATTCCGTGATCTCTAGCATTGCTTGGTGGTTATCTTAGGACTTCTGGGCAATCTCAAGTGAGTACATAGTTCCCCTATTTTACTGTTTTCCAAACTGTTTTGGGGTGAAGCATGTGTACCTATGTGTTATTTTCATGATTTCAAAGTATAATTGATTATACATGTTATTACTTATCATTTGACAAACTAAATGACTATCTATGGTTTAAACACTGATTTCTCAATGAACATAAAATAAAATGTTGAATTGTACTTATTTTATGTGACAACCCGCACAAAACCAGGTATCCGTACAACTTAATTAATGATTGATTACTGTTTAATTACTGTGCTTGATTGAAACTAGCTGATAAACTGCTACCTGCATACTGATACATCCACTTACTTGCATCATACTTGCTTGCTGTCACTACATTATTTACATGCTGAACCCTAGTGACAAACTTGATGCACAAAAAGCACAGTAGCACTAAACGGATACACAGTGAACATGCTGATATAACCAGCATCAGGCAAATACTGCCTCTAAGGCCTGTTAAGAGCCTCATATATTTTGGCTACACTGGTAGTGAGTGTAGGATATAAGGGTTGTGTTACCGCGTCTCTAGGGATAAGATACACTGATTCGGATGTGCCAAGAACGTACTTTAAGTACCAAACACAGCACTTTAAATAATTTAACCAGCTTCTAGCTGACTAGTAAAGTGCCAGAAATGAGAAAATATTACTAGACACTTTCTAAAAGTGTCGGGAAAACAAATTGTGTCACTAAAATGTAATAACGACACTTTAAAGTCTTTTGTAACACTTTAACGGATTACTATCCAACCGGACACCCGGACTTTACCCGGAACATGAAAATATTATTATTTTCACTTTTATATTTTATCTGAACCAGTTAGGGTCTCTGATTACCCTAACACCCGTCATAACATGTTACACGTAACTAACGAGGTTAACACTTAACCTAACTTATTTAACCTAAACTAATCACTAACTATCCAATTAAAATCGAACTAGATACCCCCCCCCCCCTTGCTCTCGTAACCGGCCCCTCTAACTAGGGGACACACTAGTACTTGAAATCTTGCCAAGATCTTACTATGTCTAATATCTTTACTACATGTTATCCATTGGACAATAACACTAATCTTTCCTATATATACACCCTAATCACATGAGATTATCACTTAACTTTCACCACAACATTACTCTCTTCCTCTCTACCTTAAGCTCGGCCGAACACCACCTTCACCACCATCATACCTTCGGCTCTTGTCTTCATCATTCCAACATCATACAAACATCACAAGACACGTATAAGGAGCTTTGGTGCAAGCGGAACGCGAAGGACCACTCTCGTTGGCTTTTATCCACGCGGTTTTCGTCACAACTCTTCCCTAGCCTTGAGCTAGAGGTATAACCTTTAAAACTTGTTCTTACACTCATCTAAGGTGGTTAAAAGAACTTTCGTCGGTTAAATGTCGTAAACACGCGTTTTGAATCTTTAAAGTCTACTAAAACTACAAAAATGGAGGTTAATAGCACATGTCTTGTGTAAAAGTCGTAGGACTTGAAATTTGTGTTTATCTAGACCCGATCTATAATGTGGTAGCTCGAATCTTCGTTTAACCCGACTTTGTAAAATCATGTATCTTCACATAAGCTTGTTTTTGAAAGATACAAGGGTTAAAGGTGAACACTACCACATTTTAGAGACATGAACTTGTAAAGAAATATTTTACTTGTGTAAAAGTGTTTTAACCGGTAAAAGGGTGTTTAAAACTAGCGGATCTACGTATCCGCAAGTGGTATCTTCAAAGGACCACACATTTGAGAACCATGTATTTTTAAAGAAACGGATCTTACAATGCTAAGAATGATATTTAGAACACACAAGTGTGTAAACACTTGTGTGACGCATATTCGACAAAATGACTATTTTTGGGAAAAATAACTAGAAGTTGTAAAGTCGGACTTCTCAAAAAACGAGGTTTTTACAAGATTGAAAGTACTTTATATAAAGATCTACGTATATAAATGGGATTTTTAATATAGATTCGGAAAAACTACAAGTTCATGCGATTATGCAAATTCACATATTTATTGACTAGTTTGATGTATCGGAAATTGTTTGATTGAATAAAGAAGATTGTTGATTGATTTGTTAAAAGAAAATGATACGCTTGAAAGCGTGGCCACCTCCAGTTACAGAGGAAACTCTGGCGAAATTTTCTAAAAACCTAACACTTAGACTTTTTACACAACAAGTGTTACAACTATTTTTGGACATACTTTTGAAACATAAAATTTCGCCAGTACTATATTTTACTAAATATTCGGAGGTGGGATTTTCACAAAATATTAACGTGATAAATATATATTTTCACACACTGTTTATGATTATTTTGTGAAACGCATAAATATTATTTTTAGAGTAAAAATGATGTTTACGAACGATAACAACTCCAAATTATTACGAACGCTTTCGCCATAAATATATAAGTTACACCGGTAATTATATTACCACCCGCATGTCAAAACGTAACTTACACAATTACGGAAATAATTATGAACGCGTACTTTAACAACGTATTTTGGATAAATACTTATATTTTGGAGTTGAATATATTTAAAGGTTAAGTGAGACTTAATGATGGAAAATATTACGCACATGTATTAAATCCCCCATCCTTGGGAAGGAAAATAACTATCAAGCATATACAAAATGTAACACGAAATAGTTGTCTAACTATTTCCCGCAAACATAAACTGTAAAGCTAAAGCACGGCCATCCGTCTAATAGAATTAGCACTTGTAGGTCGTTGCACAGCTTACTGCTTCAGAGACGCTTGATAGAGTTACGCATCCACTGTGAGTTCATGTCCCCCTTTTTCTCTAACTGTTTTCAGTTTTCTTAACTGCGGGGGTGAAATACATGTTACATTGTTTACAAGTACTTTATACACGGTATGATTAACGTAAGGAGGTTTAGATCATGTGAATGGGTAGTTAGAACACCGAGGGACTCGAGCGGTAGATCTATCTGGGTGTAGCGAGCCCAGCTCCAGGCCAAACGGACCTCTGGGAGGCTAACCACAACGGACCTGGAGTGACTTGGTTGCCCAACGCAAAAATCGGCTAGGTTGTGTCTTACTTACTTGCATTTCACGACATGCTAATGGCCTTGCAAACCATTGGTGATCACAAGTCCTCTTACACTGCTACATACCAGGAAACTTTTATACTTACAAGTGTTTTACTTACTCACTTGCACATGAACTCGCTCAACATTATTGTTGATTTTTCAACTCACATGTATTTCAGGAAATTAAACGGATTCTGGCACGGTATGAACGTTTTCCGCTGAAATCTTCATGAAGTCATCAAGGATTAGGGGTTGTGTTCTCTTACCTGGACAAGACACAATCCTTAACCCTCGTTTATGTTTGTTATAAGTTGTAATGTTTACTGAACATGGATTATGGTCGTGCGTTTAAAACAATGGTATTGTATGTTGATTTCTAAACTTAATGATGACTTGCATGGTTTTTAAATTCATATAGCTTTGTTATGATTAAGCTATGGTATTAAGAAGTCACACCAAAATTAACCACGCTTCCGCATAGCCAGGGTGTGACAGCTTGGTATCAGAGCTCTGATCATAGCGAACTAGGATTCATCCTCGAGTCTAGACTATGATCACTAGGGCTCTCACGAAAACATTTTCTGCATACCACTTAAGTCCAGAATCCAAAACTTTTTACAAACAAATGTTGAGCACATTTTATTCATTATTTTAGGCCCAGTCGGGAGGCTGAGGCTTGGTCTAGTGGGACTAGGAGTGTTGGTCTAGTGGGACTAGGAGTGTTGGTCTAGTGGGACTAGGAGTGTTGACTAGTGGGACTAGGAGTGTTGGTCTAGTGGGACTAGAAGTGTTGATCTAGTGGGACTAGAAGTATTGACTAGTGGGACTAGAAGTGTTGACTAGTGGGACTAGAAGTGTTGACTAGTGGGACTAGAAGTATTGGCTAGTGGGACTAGAAGTGTTGACTAGTGGGACTAGAAGTGTTGGCTAGTGGGACTAGAAGTGTTGGCTAGTGGGACTAGAAGTGTTGGCTAGTGGGACTAGAAGTGTTGGCTAGTGGGACTAGAAGGATAATTTGAATGTTACGTGGTGACTACATGTTTATATGACTATATGATTGATTATTATACGTATATGTGTATGTGTTACAAACGTCATGCTTTCATCAAGTACTAGAAAGACGGACGCTACAAATCCCATGACCATAGTATCAGACGACATAGTTTCATCGAAGCACGAGGTGTACATTTCTGATACTACCGGCACAGACAACGACGACTCTCAGCCCTCTGTGCGCTGCCTAAAGTCGTAGCAGAGCCTACTAATGGCTACCTTGTTGGGAACTTGCCCCCTGCCGCTTATCTCGTTGTTGATACGCCCCGACGTTGTCTCTGAAGAAGATGTCGAACTACTAAGAGGAGGACCCACTTGAGGGCAAGGCCCTATTGCTGCTGGTATTAGACTACTGCATGCGGACGCTCCGTAGGGGAAACTCATGTCCATTCCCCTATCCTAGACTCATTCGAGTTTCTAACACCCGCATCTTCGCACATACAGGGAATGCAGCACTACTTACACGACGCTGACCCTGATAGGGCATCATTAGCTGCACCGGATCCCGCACACAATTTTGAGTATGGTCGCGATATTGAGGACAATCCTGTTTTTCCGCCTGGTGTTGATCCAGACCATGACATTGAGTTCATGCACTTAGACCAGCCCTTGGGGGATCCTGTAACCCCTGTGATTGTTGATCCAGCTGATTTTGAGATGGAGCTTTCGATTCAAAACTAGCCGTGGCCCCTGAGCCAGGCATTGCTCCTGACCCCGCATTTGAGTATGACCTTGTTCATGCCCATGCACCGGCTGTTGCTCCTTGATTGATCATCTGCTTGGATGAGAGAAAATTTGGGGTAACTGTGCAAGACAATTTATTATTACGGGGGCCCACGTAATAACGATTTGTAGTGCACAGGAATCCTGGTGGACTCTGCAGGCCGAGCTAATGATAACCAGTGCAGCAGGAAATAACCTAAACACAAATGACCTAGGCGATGTAGCCTCGAGTTCATTCTATTACAAGCAACAAGCCAAATTGACAAGCCTATGTGAAGGCTCAGGAATTTATTTCCCCACTCTTACATTGAGTATATTTGCGTATGAAATCGGGTGATTACATGAGGGCTTATGTTGATATATACCTCATAGACAATTGGAACGTTGTCCAACCCGCTTCACACTTTTTCGACAAAAGGGAATGTCACCCAGACGTGACACAAACACCAGTACGTTGCCACGGACAAAAGCCGAGCTGCAAGAACGCATCTCACCGATAAATGCACGACATGAAGCCCTCCACTCTAAGTACAACGATGGCATTACTGAGAGTAACCATCCAACTGGCTGCACCTATAAACAGTTCCTGAACTGCAAGCCTTTGAACTTTGATAAAAGAGGAGGCACCGTTGCATTTGTTCATTCTAAGAACGAGTAACTGTTCGCCCCAACAGAGTGTTACCTACATCTCAGGGATATTTCTAGATGGCACACTCTCTTAAAGGAACCTCCAGGTTCAGACCCTTGGCACAGACGCTGCTTATACACTGAGCTGGGACGAGCTCAAGGAAACGATTGAGAAGAAATGCTGTTTTAGGACAGAAATTCAGAAACTTGACGTGGAGTCCTGAAGATTGAGAAAGGACGAACCAGAGACTCCTGAACATGACCAGCGATCGCACGACTTGTCTAGGGTCGTCCCCTACTAAGTCATTGATGTAGTATGATATAGTAGTGTACTTGCGAGCTTTACATTGTGGTCTCGAATTGTAGCAATACAATCGCAGTATTCTCATCACATGCGATGTTCAATCAATTATTTATGTCTTATAACATAAGAGGTTATGTGATTGACTTGTTGATAGCATGAAATGTTATGTGTTGGTATTGTTGAATGCATACGTACACTGTACTATGTCCTGACCAACGTGAACACATCTTTTAGAAAGATGCCACCAAGACGACAACAGCAGCCTATGCCTACCACTCAGGAAGAGCTACAACAAGTCATTGCTGCTGCCATAGCGCAGTACGCAGCTTCTCAGCCAGGAGGGAGCGGAAGTGTTAATCAAGGCAATAACAACCCACCTCACGGTAATACCACGCCATTCGAACCTACCATGAACTAGTTGGAGATTTTAGCGGTGATGCTAATGCCAAACACATGTTTTAACATACGTGCAGGATGCACCTACAAGCAGTTCTTAGACTGCAAACCAGTTAACTTCAATGGCACAGGAGGTGCAGTTGCCTTCACCCGCTGGGCTGAGAAAACCGACTCTGTCTTACGCATGAGCAAGTGTGCTGAGGATCAACAAGTCACATACATTTCAGGGCTATTTCTCGACGGAGCCCTATCTTGGTGGAACTTACAAGTCCAAACCTTAGGCGAAGCTGCCGCCTACGCCCTGACTTGGGTCGAATTGAAAGAACTGATGCGCCGAAAGTACTGTTCACGCGCAGAAATTCAAAGGTTGGAGACTGAATTTTGGCACTTAAAGATGGTTGGGCCAAAGATTGCGGAATACGTCCAGAGGTTTCACGACCTATCTCAGGTGGTTCCTTACATGGTTACGCCAGAATACAAACGAATCGAGCGCTTCATTTGGGGTTTGGCTCCCCAAATAATAAGCATGGTAACCTCCTCCAAACCAGCAACTATCACTGAAGCCATCGACTTGAGCATGGCTCTCACCGAGGAGGGGATTCGTTTAAACAAGTTTGGTGATGTAAAGGCAAAGGAGAAAGAGACGCATGTTGAGTCGTCCGGAAGTAACAAAAGAAAGTTTTCAAACTTCAAACAAAGTGTTAGCGGTGATGGTAAGAGAGGAGCACCAAGCACGCCAGCTCAGGGTGCAGCTGGCAGTGGAAGGAAAGGAAGAGGATACATGGGCACCCAACCCAGATGCAATACCTGTCAACGCCACCATGCGGGTCAATGTCAGCTAAAAGTATGCGAATTATGTGGGAAACGTGGTCATTTGAAGGACACCTGTTGGGTTGGTACTGGCCGTGGAGGCCAGGGAGGATATGGAATTAGGAATGATAACCGTGGTGGAAATGGAAACCGCCTACCAGGAAATTTTGGAGGAAACAGAAACCGAAGCAACAATGTAAACC
This sequence comes from Helianthus tuberosus, assembly GCA_030545235.1. Taxonomy (NCBI): domain Eukaryota; kingdom Viridiplantae; phylum Streptophyta; class Magnoliopsida; order Asterales; family Asteraceae; genus Helianthus; species Helianthus tuberosus. The sequence continues at coordinate 27,274 of JARYGA010020407.1, forward strand.
AGGCTGGCAATGCCAACCAGAACAACACCCCAGCTGGAAATGGGGATGGTAATGTGCAGAGACTCGGGTGTTACAACTGCGGGGAAATCGGGCATTTTAAGAAAAATTGCCCAACACTGAATCAAGCCCGTGGTAGAGTGTTCCAGCTTGAAGCTAGAGAAGCACGCCAGGATCCCAACGTTGTCACGGGTACGTTCCCTATCAATCAACGCTATGCATCCGTTTTATTTGATACTGGTGCCGACTATAGCTTCGTATCGCTAGAATTTAAGAATATGCTTGGGTTAGCTGCTAATAAGTTAGACATACCCTACTCGATCGAATTAGCTAATGGAAAGTTAGTTGGAGCCGACGAAGTAATCAGAGGTTGCGTGATAGAATTGGGAGGACGCGAGTTTACTCTGGATCTACTACCAGTCCAATTGGGGAGCTTCGACGTGGTGGTAGGAATGGATTGGTTATCCGGAAACAAGGCGGAGATAGTATGTCACGAAAAAGTGATTCGTATTCCAACTGATGATGGTGAGACCATTGTTGTACATGGAGAGAAGCGTGAGACGCCGTTGAGAATTATCAACTGCTTGAAAGCAAGAAAGTGTTTGCAGAAAGGATGTGTTGCTTTTCTGGCACACATCGTGGATAAGAAGGCTGCCGAGCCAAGGATCGAAGACATCCCTGTCGTAAGGGAGTATCCAGAAGTCTTTCCAGAAGACTTACCCGGACTGCCACCTCAGAGGCAAGTGGAGTTTCACATCGACTTAGTTCCAGGCGCCGCGCCTGTAGCTAAGGCACCTTACAGACTTGCTCCATCTGAGATGCAGGAACTGTCGACACAACTTCAAGAGTTGTTAGACAAGGGCTTTATTCGACCAAGCTTCTCGCCTTGGGGAGCTCCAGTCCTGTTTGTTAAGAAGAAGGACGGTAGTTTTCGAATGTGTATTGACTACAGAGAGTTGAACAAGTTGACAATCAAGAATAGATATCCTCTGCCAAGGATTGATGATCTGTTCGACCAACTACAAGGCTCAAGCGTTTACTCTAAGATCGATCTTCGATCCGGATACCACCAGTTGAGGATTCAAGAAGAAAGTATCCCAAAGACAGCCTTCAGGACTCGTTATGGACACTATGAGTTCCTGGTTATGCCGTTTGGTTTGACAAACGCACCTGCAGTTTTTATGGATTTGATGAATAGAGTCTGCAAGCCATACCTGGACAAGTTCGTGATTGTATTCATCGACGACATCCTGATTTACTCAAGGACGAAGGCTGAACACGAACAACATCTTAGAACCATATTGGAGCTGCTAAAGAAAGAACAACTGTACGCCAAATTCTCCAAGTGCGAGTTTTGGCTACGCGAAGTCCAGTTTCTTGGACATGTGGTTAATGGGGATGGAATTCATGTTGATCCCACAAAGATCGAGGCAATCAGGAATTGGGAAACGCCTACAACGCCAACCGAGATTCGACAATTCTTGGGTTTGGCTGGCTACTATAGAAGGTTCATCGAGGATTTCTCGAAGATCGCTCAGCCATTGACGCTCCTGACACAGAAGGATAAGACGTTTGATTGGGGAATCAAACAGGATGAAGCATTTCAGATATTGAAAGATAAGCTCTGCAACGCGCCAATCTTAGCTCTACCAGAAGGTACCGACGATTTTGTGGTATACTGCGACGCATCGCGTCAGGGATTGGGTTGTGTGTTGATGCAACGCCAAAAGGTCATTGCTTACGCATCACGCCAACTGAAAGTGCATGAAAAGAATTATACCACACACGATTTAGAGCTTGGCGCAGTGGTTTTCGCTTTAAAGATCTGGAGACACTACCTGTATGATACGAAGTGCACAATCTTCACAGATCATAAAAGCTTGCAACACATATTCAACCAGAAAGAGCTGAATATGAGACAGAGACGATGGGTTGAATTGCTAAACGATTACGACTGCGAGATCAAGTATCATCCAGGGAAGGCGAATGTGGTCGCCGATGCCCTAAGTCGTAAAGAAAGAATCAAGCCCATAAGGGTTAGGGCTTTGGAAATGATCATACGAACCGATCTTCCCTCGCGCATTCGTGCTGCACAAACGGAAGCTCTCAAGGAGGGAAACCTTGAGGAAGAATATCTCCGTGGGATGGAGAAGTTACTGGTACCAAACAATGAAGGAACGTTATGTTTCGAGAAAAGGATTTGGGTTCCTTTGTTTGGAGATCTAAGGAATGTTATTTTCGACGAAGCGCACAAGTCACGGTACTCTATTCATCCGGGGGCGGATAAGATGTACCAAGACCTTAAAGATTACTATTGGTGGCCTAGAATGAAAGGCGACGTTGCTGTCTACGTGAGCAAATGTTTAACGTGCGCTAAAGTTAAAGCTGAATACCAGAAGCCTTCGGGGCTGCTGCAGCAACCTGAGATCCCCAAGTGGAAGTGGGAACAAATCTCAATGGATTTTGTTACAAAACTGCCAAAAACGCCAAGAGGCCATGATATGATTTGGGTAATAGTTGACCGCCTAACAAAGACAGCACACTTCTTACCTATCAGAGAAAAGGATAACACAAGCAAGTTGGCTGAAATTTACATGAGAGAGATCGTCGCACGGCATGGAGTGCCTCTCTCAATCATTTCTGATAGAGACGGAAGGTTTGTGTCAAGAATATGGCAATCCTTCCAAGAAGCTTTTGGCTCCCAATTGAATCTGAGCACTGCATTTCATCCGCGAACTGATGGCCAGAGCGAGCGAACGATACAAACCTTGGAAGACATGCTGAGAGCATGTGTTATGGATTTGGGCGGTAGCTGGGATAAACACTTACCTTTGGTCGAATTTTCATACAACAACAGCTACCACACCAGTATTGGTGTCGCGCCTTTTGAAGCCCTATACGGACGCAAGTGCCGATCACCACTATGTTGGGCTGACGCAGGTGATAGGCAACTTGCCGGTCCCGAAATCGTCCAAGAGACGACGGATAAGATTGCGCAGATTCTTAAAAACATCGAAGCCGCTCGCCACAGACATAAGGCCTACGCGGATCCAAACCGTAAACATGTGGATTTTCAAGTTGGAGAAATGGTGTTATTGAAGGTATCACCCTGGAAAGGGGTAGCACGCTTTGGGAAGCGTGGGAAGCTAAATCCGCGCTACATTGGTCCCTTTAGAATTCTAGAAAGAATCGGAACAGTAGCATACAAGTTGGATCTACCTGCTGAACTAAATGGTGTTCACGATACATTTCATGTATCCAATTTAAAGAAAAGTCCAACTCAAGTTGACGTTGCCATTCCTATCGACGAGATTCATGTTGACGACACGCTCCACTTCGTAGAAGAACCCGTCGAGGTCACAGATTGGAAAATTAACAGGACCCGCCGGAGCAGTGTCAAACTCGTCAAGGTTCGCTGGAATGCCAGACATGGTCCTGAATACACCTGGGAGCGTGAGGACCGGATGAAAGAAAAGTACCCCCACTTATTTCCCAAGAACCCTGCATCTACAAGCAGAACTTAAAATTTCGGGACGAAATTTATTTAACGGGGGGAGTATGTGACAACCCGCACAAAACCAGGTATCCGTACAACTTAATTAATGATTGATTACTGTTTAATTACTGTGCTTGATTGAAACTAGCTGATAAACTGCTACCTGCATACTGATACATGCACTTACTTGCATCATACTTGCTTGCTGTCACTACATTATTTACATGCTGAACCCTAGTGACAAACTTGATGCACAAAAAGCACAGTAGCACTAAACGGATACACAGTGAACATGCTGATATAACCAGCATCAGGCAAATACTGCCTCTAAGGCCTGTTAAGAGCCTCATATATTTTGGCTACACTGGTAGTGAGTGTAGGATATAAGGGTTGTGTTACCGCGTCTCTAGGGATAAGATACACTGATTCGGATGTGCCAAGAACGTACTTTAAGTACCAAACACAGCACTTTAAATAATTTAACCAGCTTCTAGCTGACTAGTAAAGTGCCAGAAATGAGAAAATATTACTAGACACTTTCTAAAAGTGTCGGGAAAACAAATTGTGTCACTAAAATGTAATAACGACACTTTAAAGTCTTTTGTAACACTTTAACGGATTACTATCCAACCGGACACCCGGACTTTACCCGGAACATGAAAATATTATTATTTTCACTTTTATATTTTATCTGAACCAGTTAGGGTCTCTGATTACCCTAACACCCGTCATAACATGTTACACGTAACTAACGAGGTTAACACTTAACCTAACTTATTTAACCTAAACTAATCACTAACTATCCAATTAAAATCGAACTAGATACCCCCCCCCCCCTTGCTCTCGTAACCGGCCCCTCTAACTAGGGGACACACTAGTACTTGAAATCTTGCCAAGATCTTACTATGTCTAATATCTTTACTACATGTTATCCATTGGACAATAACACTAATCTTTCCTATATATACACCCTAATCACATGAGATTATCACTTAACTTTCACCACAACATTACTCTCTTCCTCTCTACCTTAAGCTCGGCCGAACACCACCTTCACCACCATCATACCTTCGGCTCTTGTCTTCATCATTCCAACATCATACAAACATCACAAGACACGTATAAGGAGCTTTGGTGCAAGCGGAACGCGAAGGACCACTCTCGTTGGCTTTTATCCACGCGGTTTTCGTCACAACTCTTCCCTAGCCTTGAGCTAGAGGTATAACCTTTAAAACTTGTTCTTACACTCATCTAAGGTGGTTAAAAGAACTTTCGTCGGTTAAATGTCGTAAACACGCGTTTTGAATCTTTAAAGTCTACTAAAACTACAAAAATGGAGGTTAATAGCACATGTCTTGTGTAAAAGTCGTAGGACTTGAAATTTGTGTTTATCTAGACCCGATCTATAATGTGGTAGCTCGAATCTTCGTTTAACCCGACTTTGTAAAATCATGTATCTTCACATAAGCTTGTTTTTGAAAGATACAAGGGTTAAAGGTGAACACTACCACATTTTAGAGACATGAACTTGTAAAGAAATATTTTACTTGTGTAAAAGTGTTTTAACCGGTAAAAGGGTGTTTAAAACTAGCGGATCTACGTATCCGCAAGTGGTATCTTCAAAGGACCACACATTTGAGAACCATGTATTTTTAAAGAAACGGATCTTACAATGCTAAGAATGATATTTAGAACACACAAGTGTGTAAACACTTGTGTGACGCATATTCGACAAAATGACTATTTTTGGGAAAAATAACTAGAAGTTGTAAAGTCGGACTTCTCAAAAAACGAGGTTTTTACAAGATTGAAAGTACTTTATATAAAGATCTACGTATATAAATGGGATTTATAATATAGATTCGGAAAAACTACAAGTTCATGCGATTATGCAAATTCACATATTTATTGACTAGTTTGATGTATCGGAAATTGTTTGATTGAATAAAGAAGATTGTTGATTGATTTGTTAAAAGAAAATGATACGCTTGAAAGCGTGGCCACCTCCAGTTACAGAGGAAACTCTGGCGAAATTTTCTAAAAACCTAACACTTAGACTTTTTACACAACAAGTGTTACAACTATTTTTGGACATACTTTTGAAACATAAAATTTCGCCAGTACTATATTTTACTAAATATTCGGAGGTGGGATTTTCACAAAATATTAACGTGATAAATATATATTTTCACACACTGTTTATGATTATTTTGTGAAACGCATAAATATTATTTTTAGAGTAAAAATGATGTTTACGAACGATAACAACTCCAAATTATTACGAACGCTTTCGCCATAAATATATAAGTTACACCGGTAATTATATTACCACCCGCATGTCAAAACGTAACTTACACAATTACGGAAATAATTATGAACGCGTACTTTAACAACGTATTTTGGATAAATACTTATATTTTGGAGTTGAATATATTTAAAGGTTAAGTGAGACTTAATGATGGAAAATATTACGCACATGTATTAAATCCCCCATCCTTGGGAAGGAAAATAACTATCAAGCATATACAAAATGTAACACGAAATAGTTGTCTAACTATTTCCCGCAAACATAAACTGTAAAGCTAAAGCACGGCCATCCGTCTAATAGAATTAGCACTTGTAGGTCGTTGCACAGCTTACTGCTTCAGAGACGCTTGATAGAGTTACGCATCCACTGTGAGTTCATGTCCCCCTTTTTCTCTAACTGTTTTCAGTTTTCTTAACTGCGGGGGTGAAATACATGTTACATTGTTTACAAGTACTTTATACACGGTATGATTAACGTAAGGAGGTTTAGATCATGTGAATGGGTAGTTAGAACACCGAGGGACTCGAGCGGTAGATCTATCTGGGTGTAGCGAGCCCAGCTCCAGGCCAAACGGACCTCTGGGAGGCTAACCACAACGGACCTGGAGTGACTTGGTTGCCCAACGCAAAAATCGGCTAGGTTGTGTCTTACTTACTTGCATTTCACGACATGCTAATGGCCTTGCAAACCATTGGTGATCACAAGTCCTCTTACACTGCTACATACCAGGAAACTTTTATACTTACAAGTGTTTTACTTACTCACTTGCACATGAACTCGCTCAACATTATTGTTGATTTTTCAACTCACATGTATTTCAGGAAATTAAACGGATTCTGGCACGGTATGAACGTTTTCCGCTGAAATCTTCATGAAGTCATCAAGGATTAGGGGTTGTGTTCTCTTACCTGGACAAGACACAATCCTTAACCCTCGTTTATGTTTGTTATAAGTTGTAATGTTTACTGAACATGGATTATGGTCGTGCGTTTAAAACAATGGTATTGTATGTTGATTTCTAAACTTAATGATGACTTGCATGGTTTTTAAATTCATATAGCTTTGTTATGATTAAGCTATGGTATTAAGAAGTCACACCAAAATTAACCACGCTTCCGCATAGCCAGGGTGTGACATTTTATGTTCACCAGACCGATTGGTAGTATGATATAGCGCTATAGGATTAGACACCCCATTCCTGTTGTCATGAAATGTCTGAAACCAATTTGTTTCTCCATCCAAATAGGGATTGCCTTTGTGGTATCCTTATAGTCTCAAAGGTGTAGTTTGATGCACTAGGTCTGAATGAATTCTTAAATCACACATTTAAAGTATATTTTGATATACTCCCAAAAGTGTAGTTTGATATACTCTCATGTGTGGTATTGTACAGAACCAACATATATATTTTATCAACAAACCAAAACATATTTTTATATGTTATTTATAAAACCCAAAGCATATTTTGATATGTTATTTATGAAAACCAAAACATAGTTTAATATGTTATTTACAAATCCAAAAGTATACTTTTAATATGCTACTATAAGGTTATTCGTTTAACCTTACATTATTTTACAAAGCATAACTTTTGATTTATTCAAACACTTTGTTTTGTACATTTTTACTTGTGGTTTAAGAAATCTCATTTTACTTACCATACATAACTTTTGTTTACACATTACATGGTTTACATTTAACTTGAGTTATACAATAACATTGGACTATTGGTTTAAACATGAACATTCTATATTGGTGGTTTGGTTTGAGTAAGTGACTTAAGTAACGAGGCGTGTGTAATATGATACAAGCATGGTGGATACGCCGCTGGTACTTCCTATATATAAGTGTTTGTATGGTATTACATATCGTAGCGTTATTTGAATCATTTCAATTTAAGTCATATAACATTTTATGCAAATAACATACTTTTCATAAGACATTGTTTTACAACAACTTATCTTATACAAACTCATTTTACATGGTTATTCATTTAACCTTACATTTATTTATACATATAATCTGATCATATTGTTTTTCAAACGATTTACAAAACAAATCAATTTACGAGGTTCATGACTAAACTTTATTAAACATTTTCTTAAACTTACAAGTCATGAATCTTATTTTCACAAAACCTATGTATCTCACAGGCATTTTTATGCTGACGTACCTATTTTTACACATGTTTCAGGTACTGCATTGCAATGATTTGTTGATTCATGCTACATTTAGGATGGACTCGTGCCTTAGCAACTTTAAAACTTGGAAGATCATAGTTGTACTTATTTGATTGCATTAAAACAATGAGTTCATTTATTCAATAAAAAAAATTATTTATTCCATGGTTACGAAACAATGATTCTGTTACAACACTCCCCGACGTTTCCGCCACGTCTGGTTGTTCTACGTGGTCGGGGTGTGACACAAGGCAACTAAAATCATTTTAGCCATAATTTGATCAGTAAATAAACTGATGTTTTTAGTTTAAAAACAAGTATTTTAACTAATTTTAAGTTTGCTTGGTGTTTGGTCGGTCATATGTGACTTCCGACGTCCGAAAATGTTACCGAATCGCTAAAATACGCATTTTTCGATGAACACTAGTATGGGTAAATTTTGAGTGAACCATATGTGATAAAATGTGTTAAGTGATCTAATATGTAAATGTGTTAATATTTTAAGTGTTAACTTGATAGTGAGAAATTTAGACTATGCATGTATACTTGTGCGTTTTGTGCGGTAGAAACGGTAAAAATTGCGTTAAATGTGTAACTTGTTTGTCGAGCATGAAATTTGGTACATATAAGATGTTTTATGTATATTTGCTTTAAAAATGACAAAATAGATAAGTTAACAAGAATTCACATGTTTCGGTGTTAAATTATATGAACGTTTACATATATATATATATATATATATATATATATTATGACGCGCAAATTGTAGATATATTGCGTATAAACGGGAGAGTTAACGGATTTACACAACAATGGTCACCAATAAAATCATTCAAGTCGCGAAAATCATAAAGATATAAATATGTATATGGACTCATATATATATATATATATATATTAACGTGCCAACATAATAAAAATTGACAACTTTTCGAGAAAATCACAAAGTTATGTGATAATTCTAAGAAACAGAGAAACTTAGGATTTTTGTGTTATATATATATATATATATATATTGATTTTGAATTGTTCCTATATTAGGACGTATATAAAAATCAAACTCTGGGATTGCGGTATTAAAATACGCACCAAAATATGAGTTGTCACACCCCGACCGCGTAAAACAACAAATCGCGGCGGAAACATCGGGGCGTGTCGCGACAGAATTAATTGTCTCATAACCATGGCATACAAAGTTTTATTTAATTATTAAACAAGGGTGTTTCATTGTTTCAAACAGGTAATTTAAGAGTTCAGAACATAATTAAACATAGTCTATCTTCTTTTAAAGTTTCTAAGGCACAGGTCCGCCCTAGTATCGTGATCAACATCCTATGGAAAAGCACCTGAAAACACATGTGAAAATAGGTACGTCAACATAAAAATGCCTGTGAGATACATAGGTTTTGTGAAAATAAGATTCATGACTTATGTTTGAGAAAATGTTTAGTCATGAACCTTGTTATTTGCTTTGTCTTGTAAATCATTTGAAAACAATAAGATCAGATGATATGTATAAGTAATTGTCAGGTTAAATAGATAACCATGTAAAAATGTGTTTGCATAAGATAAGTTGTTGGTAAATCAATGTCTTGTGAAAAGTATGTTATTTGTATAAAATGTTCTATGTCTCAAACTGAAATGATTCAACTAACGTTACGCCATGTAATACTATACAAACACTTATATATAGGAAGTACCAGCGGCGTATCCACCATGCTTGTATCATATTACACACGCATCGTTACTTAATCACTTAATCAAACCAAACCAAACAATGTAAGAAGTCTATGTTTAAATCAATTGTCAATGTATTGAATAATATGTCAAAGTGTTCATGTCAAGATGTAAATCATGTAGTATGTAAAACCAATGTAAAAAATGTTTGTGTCAAATGTAAATCATGTCAAAAATGTCTATGTCAAATATCCATGTCAAATGTCTATGTCAAATATCCATGTCAAATGTCTATGTCAATTATCCATGTCAAATGTCTATGTCAAAATGTCCATGTATGGCAAGTGAAATGTCTCAACTAAACCATATGCACAAAAACAAAGTATTGAAGTAAAACTTGGTTTAAATCAAAGCTATGTTTTGTGTAAATGCATGCAACTATTTAATATGAACATTTATGTGGTATTGTAAAAATGCATACATCCAAGCCTGGCGACTGTGGTGATAAAACCCTTTAAACAAATTAAAGGTCTATCTGTCTTAATGTCAACGAATTCGGTCATTCCTTTCTGTCCCCTTACCCTGGGATGTCCGGAACGGGAGTTGTCAATTCCTATGGTACCACTACCTACTAACGAACGGCGTAGCTAATGTTAATGGATATATTGTCCCATGTAAACAAACCAAATGTCATAACAAAATGTGAGCATGTGAAAACAATGCACTAAGTATGTAATCAAATGAACATACATAGCGTGAAATGTCATGTAAAACGATGTACTAAGTAATGCACACAATGGGCATACCTAGCATGAAATGTCATGTAAAACGATGTACTAAGTAATGCACACAATGGGCATACCTAGCATGAAATGTCATATAAAACAATGTACTAAGTAATGCACACAATGGGCACACCTAGCATGAAATGTCATGTAAAACAATGTACTAAGTAATGCACACAATGGGCATACCTAGCATGAAGTGTAATGTAAAACAATGTACCAAGTAATGCACACAATGGGCACACCTAGCATGAAATGTAATGAAATCATGTACTATAATGTACTAACGAACATAGCAGTATATGATGTGAAAACTGGAAAGCAGGAAAGTAACAAGTAGGCACATGTGTTCCACCCCAAAACAGTTTGGAAAACAGTAAAAGAGGGGTCTATGTACTCACTTGAGATTGCTCAGTTGTCAAAAGATAACCACCAAGTAATGCTATAGATCTCGGAATCAAACGGCACCTAATATAGGTAACTATGTTAATAAACCGGACCTAAATCGGAAGATTGGATAGAATGAGGTTTCGTAAACCAAACGAGTGTAGAGACTCGTGTCATTTGGTTTAACAAAGCCTACATACTAAATGAAACTTAACATAATTGTTTACGACCCATTACGACCCGTCTAGGAAGCTTATGCTACTTTAACGCGTCGTGCGCGTGAAACGCGTTCGGACCGCCTAACTAGTCCTATGACAAGTATTATATGCCTAAACATGTTAAATAATCAGTTATATGACAAAGGTTTAGGTTACATATGCTAAATTACCAATTATACATAAAAAGGGTATTCTGGTAATTTACCTAATGCATATAAACTACCTATCATACAACTACTTAAACGATGTGACCATAGGGTATAACCTCGGAAGGTTATTCCCTACCTACTATGGTCACCTACTGTGTTTGGTCGGATCCTAATGATCGACCAAACTGGGTCGGGTTCGAGGTATAAGCGATTTATTAGATCGCTTACCCTACGACCCTAGACAACGTGGTAATCAGTAGGCATAGTCCCAAGGGACTATAACCATCGTGATTACAATCACGTTGCGAAGTTCAAACGAACTTCGCATTGACCATTACTGGTCAATGCTGAAAGTCAAACAAAGTTTGACTTTCTGACTCGAAAAGCAGTAAAAATAAGGAAAAGAACGAAAGAATACTTATGAAGGGTCCCCGAATGCTAACCCAGATCGAAATAGCTCAGGTATGAAACGAAGGTTCCAACTTAGAGCTTTCTTAATCAGATTTGTGGGTTTTGAACAAATGGGGGGTGGGTATTTATAGAAAAGGTAGAGCCGTTAGGATCGTTTGTCGATTATCGTGCCTTAATCTCGTGCGTACACTTGTCACAAAGTTTATGGAGCCACATATGCTCCTTATCTTAGTGATTAAGCAATTTAAAACATGTGGTTGTGGTTAAATCTGCTGAAAACAGGCTGTTAAGTACTCTGCATCTGGTCTGAACTTGCTTTACGGACCGTAAAGCTGCCAATGTTGAGGTCCGTAAGGTAACAACTTTGGCAGATTTACAGTTTTGGTCCCTGTCATGCATTCAGCCCATTTTTGACA
>JARYGA010020408.1:0-46895 GCA_030545235.1 Helianthus tuberosus
AAATAGTTAGAGCCTATTATTATTATTATTATTATTATTATTATTATTATTTGTGAGACATTTGCAACATCATTTATATTTCTTTTTTAATTTGCAACACACTTGTGACAACATGTAATTTTATTTACACATTTTTTTATATTTGTTACACCGCAATAGAAGGTAATTATTTATGTTATTTAATTTATCTACACATTTCTGATGGATTAAAAAAAACAATTTCTTTTTCAGTTTTTTAGATTTAAATTCCCGACCATAATGCGAAAGTTTCTATACATTTCCTACTCAATTTTCTAGTTATTATTATTATTATTATTATTATTATTATTATTATTATTATTATTATTATTATTATTATTATATAACCTAACATTTTCAAAGATGACGCACAATAACATTTATAAATACATTTTATTTAAGCTTTATTATTTATGTATCAAGCAACTATTTTATTATTATTGTTTTTTACTTTTACATTTACTAATAGTTTTTATTATTTTTTTTAGTTTTAAAATTTTCTTTATTGTACTACCACTACCACTACCAAAGTATATTTTATTTTCGTTTATAACTTTATATAACGACTCATATATAGCCGATTTTGTTTCTTATCGTGAGAAATTGGGCTGATACAATATGAACTACATCGGTACTGGTGCAGTATTTATTTTTATAATTTTCATGATGTGGCGGTATAACGTTTAATGAAATAGAGTTTTATTCGCAATAAAGTATTTTTATACCGTAGCTATAACGAGTGTCGGTATGACAACTTTAGTGTGACGAATCGAACTGTTTCCAGCTGAAGAACATCGGTACCGATACTGGTATTCGTTTTATGGTTTTCTATCGATGTAAAACACTTGTCAATATCTTCTTGTGCGTATCTCTTTAGGTTGCTATTCTGAGTGCCGGTACCGTATCAAACCGAACTAATCCTGACGAAACCCGCTACCAAGCGTGGGTAACCCCACTAGTTATATATATATATTGTTTACGAGGGATAATGAATAGTAACTTTATTTCTATAATAATATATAGTTTTTTATTATTTTATTATTTAATATCTTATAATAGTTTATTATTATATTTACTTTAATAACATATTTTAATTTTTTTCCTTTTTAAAAAAATATAAATTTCCTTTACCACTTTTTAAATATTGTTTTTTTCTTTTTTCTAAAACATATATTAATCTATCGATTAATTTGATACTTTTTTAATATTTTACGTTATAATTTTTTTATAAAAACTTAAGTACGTAGTTGTGCTTAATTTTTTTCTCTAACATTCTATTATAAGTTTTGTTAAAAAAGAAGTTGTACTGAAAATAAGGTATTTATTTGGTATCATAAAACGGTACAATAATAAACTAAATCGTTCTAATGGTTTGTCTTTCTAAACAACATGTTTTATTTTCAAATCGCGTTTGTTTTACATTATCATTTACTCGGTTTCGCCGCAACGCGCGACGTCGAAAAAAACTATTATATATATTTATAGGAAGTCATGATGAACAGTAAATTTAAAATTTCAATATTATATATATATATATTGATTTTCCAAATTTTATTTTCTTAAGTATGTTATATTTTTTTTATTTTGTATATATTAATAGGAATAGCAAATCTAAACATTTAATATTATATATTTTGATTTTCTCTAAATTTAGTTTTTATTGATAATGTATGTATATTGTACTGCTATCGTACCAAATCGAATCAAAACTAAAAACGAATAGTAATTTATTCTATATGTAAACTGTACTCAAATTTTATTTTCTTAAGTATGTTATATTTTTTATTTTGTATATATTAATAGGAATAGTAAATATAAACATTTAATATTATATATTTTGATTTTCTCTAAATTTAGTTTTTATTGACAATGTATGTATATTGTACTGCTATCGTACCAAGTCGAATCAAACCAAAAAAAACGAATAGTAATTTATTCTTTATGTAAACTGTACGAGTGCCGATAACAATATTAAAAAAACATATTTTTTTAATCGTAAATTATACGAGTATCAATACGTGACGAATCAAGCCGTTTTCAACCGAACATCGGTACCAATATCGGTAGTATCGGAACCGATATTCTTCTTTTATAGTTTTCGATTGATATAAAACACGTGTTGATATCCTTTTGGGCATATCACAACTTTGTCTTTTTAGTTTTCTCTTTCAGCTGCTATACCGAATGCTGGTACAGGAAAGAAATGAATCGATAACTGAGCTCCCGCCGCATAGCGCGGAGAAAAACCGCTATCTATACATATTAATTCTAGGTCTTTATGAAGAGTAATATAAATTTTGATTTTCTTATATTATACCATCATTGTAGAAAGCAATAATTTATTCCTAATAATAATGTGATTTTGGTTTGCAATTGTAACGAGCCTTCAAAAAGGTTTTATACATCCTCATTAACTTAATTAGGTAATTAATTAACTAATTTTTTTATTAATTATAATTATATTATTGTTTTTATTATTATTATTTTATTATTATAATTAATTTTAAACATATTTTGTTTTTCTTTAATAACTCTTAAGATAAAATATAATGTTTTATAAATTGACTCCGTTTACCGTGTTTTTCGTTATTCTAATAATATAATATAATGCTTTATACATTTCGTTATTCTAATAATATAGTACAATGTTATATTAAACTCTAAATATATCGTTGTAACATATTTATTTTTTCTGCGTTTTAATAAAAGTTTTTGTTCAATTTGTAACATATTTATTTTATCTGCGTTTTAATAAAAGTTTTTGTTCAAAATTGAACAAGTCAGTTATATTTTTTTTTGGTCTTTTCCATGACAAACTAAATCGATACTGTTCGAACACATTTGGTAGCGAGTATCAGTGATAAACAAAACTGATATCATCCAAACATCGGTGCCATGTCAATTTACTTTTAGAACCTTTATTGATATTCATTCTTATAGTTTTTACCGATGCAAAACATGTGTCAATATCCTTTTGAGAATATCATGACTTTATTTGTTTGGGTTTATCTTTCTATCGCAATATAAAGTGCCAATTACGGTAAGAATGCTTTATTGAATCGAACGATGATACCAAACGACTTCCCGCCGCAACGCGCGTGGGAAGTCTACTATTATTATTAATACAAACCTTTCATGAATAGTAATCTATTTTTTTTAATACTATTAGCATGAGTCCTTTGAGTTCTTCATTTGGACTCCTCAAATATGAGGATATACTAAAATGTAAAAAGGTAATTTTAAATTGGGTTACTCTAATCTATATTTTTTAATAGCACGGCCCTGAGTGTGGACGAGTAGGACCACCGGCTAAGGCTCGATATTTCAAATGACACGTTATTTAAAAAAAATCCCATATGTATATGTAAAAAAATTATATTAATAGGGTATAACCACACAGACGCCAACATATATGCTCACTTACAAAACTATTTTTATGGTTTAGAATAGTTATTAGTCTATTGGCATTAGATTTAGACCTTTAGTGAGCCAAATACCCAAATTCGTTAAGGCATAAGGGCACATTTTTTCAAGCTCGAACAGGTACACGAATTCTCAGGACCGGCCCTGTTTATTAGTATTAACTTAGGTTTTTTAAGTTTTTCATTTGGACCTCCCAAGTTTGAGAGGAATGAGGGTGTACTAAAATGTAAAATAAGTACCGTGGTAAAATGGGGCCGCCACATTCTTATAACTCTTAAAGTAGAAAGTCGGTGAGCATTGAATTAATGTCCCTTTCTTTTTGTGACTTTTACATAAATAGCTTCTTATGTTTTTTCATGACTTTTAAATTAATGTCCCTTCTTTTTGAAGCTTTTACAAAAAATGGACCATTTTCTTTTTCTTCTTTTTCCACTGATCATACAAATCCTTAACTTTTGAAAGATGTGGTTTTAACCTCTACGCTATTACTCCATCTTATAACCCGCTAAACTTATGAAATTTGCAATTTTTTCCACCCATCAACTTTACCTTCCCATTTCAACTAAGTTTCCCCGTAAATTTAGTTTCGAATCGAATGGGATCAAATATAATATGTTCTCATTCGACGGTATAAATTCGAGCCATTCTACGTTTTGACCCCATTGTAACGTGTTAGGGTTAAATTTCAACCCTTGATTATGCTTTTTTTACGTTTCATATGTATGAGTCGGGTCACATGTAAATACGTTATGATTGCATAATATAAATTCGATTACTTTACAGTTTGATCTAACCGCAATGCTATTGAGTAAAGTAGAATATGTCAAAACGCATGTTTATATATGGTTAACACATCACATAACGTTTGGACTAATTTGTTAGATGTTTGCAATGTACCCGTGCCACAATGCGCGCGAGTCTAATTGTTATTATATTTTTTCTACGTTTTAATTATTTTGTAGTATTAATTAAACATATTTTTTTTCTATTATAACTTTTATCAAAACGATATTTTATAAATTTTTGAGTATGTAGTTACGACGTGTCTATTTTTTTATCTACATTTAGTATTTTTTATAAGTAGACGCCGTTTATCCTTTACATTATTTAAATAATATAAGTAATGCCTTATAAAATTTAGAAAATAGCATTGCGACATGCTTATTTTTATTTTTATTTCAATATAAGTTTTGTTTGAATTGAACCGGTAAAATATAAGTGTATTTTTTTTTGTTTTTTATTGTGACGAAATGAACCAATCTTGTGTGCACAACTTCGGTAGCTGTATAAAGTATATTTTATATATTGTAAGTTATAGCGAGTGTTGGTACCATATCCCTACCATGACTAACTAAACTGACACCGTCTTAGCAACATCAATGTCCTGTCGATTTCGACCGAATAACATTCGTACTGTATCGTTATTATTGGAACCACTATTCATTTTTATAGTTTTCAAGCATTGTAAAACACGTGTTAACATCATTTTGGTCATATCATTACTTTTACTTTTGGTTGTATCTTTTAGTTACTATACCGAATGCTGAAACCATACCGATCTTGTCATAAATTGAACCAATACTAACCGTAGACCCGCCGCAACGCGCGGGGAATATTACTAGTTGTTATTATTATTATTATTATTATTATTAGAATTAACTATGTTATTAATATAATCTTTGTTTCTGTTTTTATTTTAATATATTATATTATTATTATTATATTACATTTTTTTCGACAACTTTCCGTCAATTGGTAACTTTTTTGTAGTTTGTGACACATTTGCAACACCGTCTTTTTACTTATTTATTTTAACTGCAACAACATATAATTTTATTACTTATAAAGAGTTAATTACACTGTTAGTTCATGTGGTTTATGCATAGTAACAACCTAAGGTACGAATAGTTTAAAATAACAATAAGAGGTATTAACTTTTAATTTTGTAGCAATATGAGGTATTAACACTAACAAATGTTAGTTTTTTTTGTTAGATTTATATGAAATGACCAAAACACCCTTTATAACATCAAGGACTATTTGTGTAATTCTTTGATTTTATGTAAATCTGTTGGTGCAGTTTTGTGTCTGTCGCTTGTTCTTATTACGTTATAATTTGTACGGTCTTTATTTACAATATGTATAGTTTTGGTCGAGTCGGCCAAGTCAAGATATCCTCCTATCTTGACTTAGGTCGGCGTTTCTTTTGTTAGCGTTGTAAAACAGTTTGCTGTGCAAGTGTTAGTTGTATATGTTTTTGATCTTGCTTTTATGTTTGTTGCAAGTTATTGTCTGCATATAGGTTCCCCACGAAGAATCCTTATTCTTCGTGGGATTGCATAATCACGAACAATGGTTTGTCAAGTTGTTCACCACGAAGAATCCCATTCTTCGTGGTAATAGATGGTTCGTTGGAATGGTCCACGAAGATTCCATTCTTCGTGGGCCTGAAGACTGTTCTAGAGCCAAGTAACCTTCTTCGTAGGGTTACTGGGTATTGGGCCTATATAAGCAGACACTTGTTTCACATTTCAGCAAGAGAGTCCCTGTGAAGTTGTAAGCACTGTGTATTTGTGTTGTACTGATTTTCTTCACTTAATCAAAGCTTGTGAATCTTTGGTTACTTGTGTTTGCTTTACTTTGTTTTGGTTTGCATAACTACATGGATTCCACACTCATTTTTATGTTAACAAACAAGGAAGTAGGTTATCTTGATCCTCTAAGTGGACCTACAAGTGGTATAAGAGCTTTGGCTCCCTTCCTTGTTTAAAACCAAGCAAAACCTTGTGTTTGAGTAATTTGTGAAGTTTCTTGAAGTTGTTTTTGAGTTTGAAAACAAGAAAATTAAGTTTTTCCAGAAAAAAAGTGTTTAAAACTTAGTTAAAACTTGTTATATATTTGAAGATAATTTTTACAAAAAACCTAGTTAAAACACATGGAGACATGTTAGGACTTGGTTTTTCTTAAAATTTCTTGCAAAATTTGGTTTTGTCAAACTTTTCGGCAAGTCGTTTAACCGGAAAAGTCACTGGAAATTGGTTGGTAGGGATAAGATTCAAAAGATTTACTGGAAAAAGGCAATCTTTCGAATGTTTGTTTTTAACTAAGTTAGGATATTCAGCTACCACCTTTCTTAAAATTAGAAAAGGTAAGTTACTGTAAAAAGGGGAATCTCACCAACCACTGCACGAAAAAATGTGTACACGAACAATCAGTTGGCGAAGAATTTGCTGGACGAAAAATCATTCTTCGTGGGTGACAAGTCTCACGAATAATCAAGTTCTTCGTGGTTCTACTTGCCAACAAGAATAAGAGTCTTCGTGGGTTTACTAGTCAACGAAGAATCTTAGTCTTCATGACAAGGTGTTGTTCGTAGACCTAATTCTTCGTGGAGCATTCTTCGTGGTGAATTCCTTGTGTTTTTTCACAGAGAGTCTATAACTTCTGCAAATCTTACAAATTTGTCTTTTAGCCTAAATAGTCTCTTATAAAACTTCATAATGAGTTCAAATCCTTGGAATTGGAGTGATAACTAAAGTACACCACAAGATCCTTCACAATGGGTCAAAGGATTAACTCCCAAAAAGGAAATTACCTAACATCAATGGGCATGTGTCGCAAATCAAAATCATAGCATTCAGAATCTTCTATTAAGCGAGAGTGAAACGGGTAGCAACAATCGTCTACCGAAGCTAAATCACATGAACGATTATCCAATATGGAAAGGTCGTTTTCATACGTATATTCTAGGACAAAATACCGAATTTTGGACATGCTTTATCACACCGTACAATATAGCTCTTGAAGAAGCGGGCTCCAATCCACAAACCTTGGCGGGATTGAGTGAAAATGATAAAAAGGCTTATGATCTCGAGAAGAAAGCATTTGCTATCCTTACGCAAGCACTTCATAAGGATATTTATCATCAATTCGCTTATTGTACAAGTACAAAGAATTTGTGGGATGTCTTGGAAGCTAGATGAGAAGGAAATGCGGCAACAAGAAAGATACGTCATGATTTGTTGAAGAAGGATTTCAGTTTTCGGAAAATGAAACACTCTACGACATGGCTACTCGGTACTATCACTTTCTTAGTGAGATGAACTCATACAAGGTTACGGCTACACAACAATATATGGTCATGCGTTTTGCTGATGCTTTCCACCCAAGTGGAGTCAGTTCATTGATTTGCTGAAGCATACTGGTCTTTTAGACACGGTTAGCATTTATGAATTCGTCCAAAAGCTCGAGAACAAGGATGAAGAGGAAATTCGAAAGGCGAAACGAATTCCAGTTCCACAAAACCCCGAGATATACTTTGGAGGTATTAATACGGGAGTTAGTACCAATCAACAACAACCGAAGCTTCAAACCGCATTTGTATCAAGTGCAAACCCTTATGGTCAACCAGTTCAATCGTCTAGTGCTCTTACAGATCCTTATGGGAGACCGTTTGATCCAAGCGCCTATCTACCGCCACCCAAACCAGCACAACCCCCTGGTCCTCCCACAGATCCTTATGGAAGACCATTCGATCCGAACGCCTATCCTCCTTTTTCACAAGCTGCTCCTCAACAAGCCTTTTATGGGAACAACAACACTCAATCTTCAAACTCCAACACTGTCAGATTTAATACCTCAAACTTCACCAAAGTAAGTATGGAAGGTGCTCGGGAACATATAGAGCTTCTAAACATAATGGTGAGTGCCTATTGTGGATTAGTCACCGATCAGTTTGGAAACATTAATTTGACAGATGAAGACTATCAACAAATAGACAGGGAGAAAATGAAACTAATGGATATTAAGTGGGCGTTTGCAAGTGCGGTGAGAAGAGCTAAGGACTACATAAGAAGAACGGGTAGAACAAGCTTGGAGAGTAAAAGGGAAACTAAGTATTTTTTTTATAAGGATGCAGTTACGTACTTCAATTGTGGTGAGAAAGGTCACTTCAAGCGGGAATGCACTCGACCCAGCATACAAGGAAATCAAAATCCTTTCAGAAACCAGTCAAGCTCATCCAATGCCAATCAAGTGAACAATGAAAGGAGAATTGTAGCAGTCAACAACCCGGGTAACTCAAACTAGTCGAGGCCTTCCAATTCAAAAAGGGCCTTAGTAGTTCATGCATATGAAGGATGTGATTGGTCAGTTCAACTGGGAAATCAGGGAACGGAAGGAAATGGAGGGACTGCTTGTTATGCTAAGATCATCAAGTATATCAAGCATGTTCACGGTGAGGAGTTCTCTGAGGATGATGACAGTTCTGGTTACAGCGGTAGCTCGGATGAGGAAAGCTCCAATGCGGGTGGTTATGGTTCAGATTCAGATGTAAAGGAAAATCTTGATGTCGAGGTTGACAGTTTGCTTAAGGAAGCTGAGGATCTGAAAGAAGCTGAAGAGCTTAAAAGTCAGAAATCTGTGCTGATAAGGAAAGCTGAAGTCGCATCTAAGGAAATGGAAAAATTCTTCACTGAGGATGGCTCTTTCTCTTATCAAACTGCCTTTATGGTAACTGCTGCAGCTTCGACTAGCAAGGTACACACCGAAACTCATAGTGTATGCTATGATTGTGTAGAATTGAAACGTAAGCTAGAAGTTGTTACTAGTCACAATCAAGGATTGGTAGTTGACCTTTCGAAATGCAAGGAGGCAAACATGGCTTTAACTCATAATGAAAAAGATTTCAAATATGTTAATGAAACGCTTAAGAAAAGTGTATCTGAATTAACAAAAACAGTTTTGAACAAGCAAACGGGTATTAATAATTATATTAATATCATTGAAGAATTAAAGAAAGGGTTAGCTGTTTCCAAATGCGAGCATGATGCGATCATTCTCAAGTTGGAGAGTTATTCAAACTCCCGATATGTGCTTGATCATATCATTGAGGTCCAAAAGCTGAAAGGAGATGTTAAGTGCATTGGGTATAAATCGTGTCCACCTCCGTTGAGACACAATTATACCAAGTTGCCTGATGAGGAAGAAATACCACAGTTTGAACCATCTGTACCTCTTAATCCTGAAGAGTTTGCAGCAGGATTAGGGTTCAAACTGGATGATTCATCAAAGAAATCTGAAAAGACAGAAAATGTGGCATGTGTTGTGGAACGAAGTCCTCCAATAATTGAGGATTATGTTTCGTCAGATGATGAATCAGATGAGAGTTATCAGGATCAATCTCTTTATAAGAAGAAAGGAGTAGAAATTCCAGTTGAGAATCATATCTTGTGTGATCCTCCTACTCTGGTTGCCCCTGTTGCACAATCAGTTGCAAAACAAGAGATCGATTCGATCAAATCTGTGGATGAATCTGTGTCTACATTTAAGGGCAATAATGTGTTGTATACTTTGATTGGTGATGATAAACTTTACTCAAACAAGGATTTCCCAATTAAAAATGTTAATCCATCCATTATAGGAAGAGTTTTGGAAGATTCTACCAGTAAGTTTTTGGGTAAGGCGATCCCAAGAGTTACAGTAACTCAGTGTGATCCTATTCCAAAATCTGAAGTTAGAAAACAATACGGAAATCAAAAATTACCAACTAAGGAACAACCAATCGCCCCTAAAGGTAAACAACAAGAAAAACGGGCTCAAAAACCTAAGTTTGAACCAAAAGGAGCTCGAAACAAGAAAAAGGGAAATGAAGTTAAACACATCGAGATTAAGTATCATTTCATACGAGATTGTTATGAAAAGAAACTCATCGATGTTGTGAAAATCCACACGGATCAACAACGTGCCGACCTGTTTACAAAAGCTTTTGATAAATCACGTTTTGATTATCTTCTTTTGGTCAATGGCATCAAGGTGAAACCCGAGTAGATCATCTTCGGCAAATCATTTTTGCAAATATTTTCTTAAAAACTAAAAATACAAAAATATTTTCAATTTATTTACTTTTTGCATTTTAGGGGGAGAAATTTTAAAAAATACAAAAACATCAGAAAATTTCAAAAATCCAAAAATATGTTTTTACTTATTTAGTGCTTTCTGTCTTTACTTTTGAAAAATGAAAAACACAAAAACATCAGAAAATTGCAAAAATCCAAAAATATGTCTTTTAGTTATTTATTTTCTGCATTTAAGGGGGAGAAATTCAGAAAAATACAAAAACATTAAAAAATCCAAAAATAAAAAAATGAGTTTCTTGGAAAGATAAGATAAGATGTTGATACACCAGTGGTCGGTCAAATACGGTTAAAAATGCAAAATGAAAAAAGATAAGCAGCTCTACTAATGATGTATCGGTAGGCTCACTATCAGATTAAAACGTGCAGGTTGATATAAACATAACAAACTGCAAGCCAGTGGGAACCATTCATTGGCATATGGTCTTGGTACCGTAATTTCGTTTGATAGTATGCCGAGGTTCTGAGATATGCGGTCTATATGTTGTTTTATCATCTGAGATATGCGGTCTATATGTTGTTTTATCATCTGGGTATCATGGTTGAATCTTTTACCAAAAAATAACGAGGACGCAAGTCAAGAGCTTCCATGATACCATACATACGTGTAAATATTTCATACGACCTCAATAAGTGATAAACAATCACATGTCCAAAATGAATAAGTGATAAAATATCACAGTTATCCGGGAGTCAAGTTCGTCTCTTTGTCGGTACGATGGTACTAACCTGTTCACGGACTTGCTCCTGTGCCCTGATGTGGGTAAAATGCAACATATAAATTACAACAAATGAGGCATAAAACTAACCCTTTTTAATACTAATGTTGGAAAAAGTGTGCTTTTGTCTTCGATTTGTATTTTCAGGACTAAATGAGCGTAAATGAACAAAAGAAGCAAATATGCAGCAAAATCTAACATAATTACAAGAAAAGTAACAAACGTGGCATGCCCGGCCCCTCGACAACATCTTCGCAAGCAAAAAAAGAAAACAGAAGGCTGCACACGGCCCAGTGCCCAGCGGACACGGGGGCGTGCTCAGGTGTCTGCAGAAAAGACAAAGCTATAGAAGCTTCTATTTCCCGACACGGGGGCGTGCCCAGCTCAACACGGCCGTGGTCAACGCTAAGATTCGCAGAATCTAAGCAAATCTTGATAGTACAGATACGCTTCTGCACACGGGGCCGTGCCCAGCGGACACGAGGGCGTGTGGAGCTAATGCAGACAAATTGCAATTAATGAAGAAAGTGAAAGTGGATGGACACGGGGCCGTGTCCAGCGGACACAGGGCCGTGTCCGGGCTTCTGTGCAGGCTATAAATAAAGGTGCTTGGTTCACTTCAAAAGCATCCCTTGGCAAACCACCTCTCTCCCACTTCACCCACACTCCACCACTATCACAACACCCACATCCACCACCATCATCCATCATCCATCATAGAGCGTGTGTAGTAGTCTCGGGATCCAAGATTGATAGTAAGAGTTCTTGACAATCAAAGGCCATGTTTTCCTAAGTCTCTTACATCACTTGGTGAAGACAAGCATTTAGTGTAATACTTTTGATTTTTAATCTTTTCGCACTTTTTATTTGGTTTTGTATTAATGACTTTAATAACTAGTTTCTTTTGTTGAAG
The DNA here is from genome assembly GCA_030545235.1 of Helianthus tuberosus. NCBI lineage: Eukaryota > Viridiplantae > Streptophyta > Magnoliopsida > Asterales > Asteraceae > Helianthus > Helianthus tuberosus. The sequence continues at coordinate 11,988 of JARYGA010020408.1, forward strand.
GTGAAACTTCCTCATCATTTATCTGTGGTGTCTTGGCGTTATTTTACTATCTATATAAAATAAAAGATTTACACCATTCATATCTCTACGGTCTATATAGAGATATGTTGGCTACCTGGTCGGGGGTTAAGGGAATGGTTTGGTAAGGTTCTTGCCTTGTTCAGTATATAGATCCTGCAAGGACCTAGGTCAAGCTTACTAGGACCTCCTTCAATACCCACTGGTATTGGATGGCGGGGGTGCAAATGGCTTGATCCCCTCATATGTAAACTACTATTAATACATTAACCCGGCTACTTGGAATTGTATCCCTGCTGACTCAAGCCACTTAGCCGAGGGTAACGTCACCTTCAAAAGAGGGGCCTACCACATTACGCATTAATAACTTAATTAATTATCTTTCAATACTCCGACCCTTTAGGATTGTTGTTTTGGTCAAAAAATCTGATGAGGATATTGCAACCAAACTCTCTGTTACGGGGTATGATGCTTATAATGTAGAACAATGACAAGGATCACTTCAATATGAATTGCACAAATGACACAAGGATTTATACGGGGAAAAAGCCCTTGATCAAGAGTTGATCTCCGGCACAAAAAACCCCGGGTGATGGAAACTACCGATCACCAAGCTCAAATAAATCAATAAATGTTTACAACTTCGGATAGTAACGAGCTAGGTACAAGGATCACTATTGTGAAATGTGTAAAAGTGAGTGAAAACTAATGAATGTTCGTCGAGAGCTTCAAGAGTGCGAGTATATGAGAGTGTGTGTAGCTGAAAATGGCTAAGTGTTCTCATTCTAGCTCGTTACCCCTTTTAAAATAGAAGTTAACTACAATAACTAACTATCCGACTTTTGTGCCAAGCTCCCACGTTCTCCACAACGTCCATTTCCAGTCAAACGTGTGCGAAATACCCGTGGAATATTCCTTAGTACCGTTGCCAAGACCTAGTCACGTTTATTACTCCTGCGAAGTAATACAAAAATCAAACAAACAATCGTTAGTATGAGGATCCTTAAGGTGATCCATGATCCTGATCCTGAAGCTCTTCTAAGGATCACCATCTGTCACAGAAGTAAGGATCATTAATTAGGATAACAAGTAAGGATCACTAATTGTTAGAAAATCCTCCCCTAACAATTGCCCCCAAAATATAAGGAGTGATATGTAAAATGAGCGAGTTATGTTTTCCTGATCTTATCCGCAACTAACTATCGTAAATATAGCCGTTATTGTTGAACTATCCGTTGCAATAGTGACGTCACAGAAGTGACAACCCTGCACGATCATGATTATAAATAGGAGATAGAGATAGGATCAAATGCATTTAAAATTTCAGAAAGACTCCCTTTATAACTGCATTCCGAAGATAAACAGGTATTCTCTCTTCATCTTCTTCCTTCTCTTGCTCTGTTTTTCTTTCTTTCCATCATCCCTTCAAGAATGATGCTCCGGTCCTCCCCCGCCAAGGATCGAAAGAAGGATAGTCCCTTGAAGAGTCAAGGAATCATCAAAGACTCGATACATGAGAGGTGTTGCTTTAACGATGCTCAGATAGACAAAATTCGTCACTGCTTTCCGGCGAGTGCCTTTTTCAAACCCTTCGATCCTACTATTCTGAGCGACTATGTTTCAGAAACATGGGTTGCCTTTCCAGTTACTCCATTTGCCATAGGGTACACCTATCCTTTCCCAGAATTTACACAATCCTTCTTTTCCCTTACCGACATTTCTTATATCCAAGCCATGCCGATGATTTGGAGGGTTTTGTATACCCTAGAGAGGATCATCGAGCAGGAGGGCATTGATTTAGGAATGTCAGAGCTGACACAATTGTATGATCTTACTACCTTTGGCTCTCATCGTTATTTGTTCAAACGAAAACCCGGCGGAGAACACCCCCTTCTTAAAGTCACCAAGAACGACACAAATTGGAAACGTCGGTTCTTCTTTGTCCGAAGGGATACTATTCTAAACGGAAAGGATCTGCCAAGGACATGGTCCACCCATGGTAGGCCAGAGGATCCTAAGAAGGATCACCAGGTAGTCTTGTTTCTGTATAAGGATCACTAACCCCTTTTTGTCTTGGGTTATGCAGCTATTTCTGTTTCACACATCATCACAACACCCGCAACCAAGGATAGGCTTGCTGCTTTTTGGAAGCTCGATCCTGAAATAAGGTCATTTAAGATAGACACCCAAGACTCACAAGAAGTATCCTCAGGTTCCATCACCATGTCAAGTAAGTATCCTGCTTGATTTATAGTTTGAATATCAAAATAAATAATTAAATTGAAATAAGAGTAGGACACTTATCTTGCTTTGATTGTGTAGGTGCCGGAAAATCTGCTAAGACTGTATCCCAGTTCAACACGGCTGACCTTGATGTTGTTCGATCCAGGAAGAAGAGATCCACTACCAGTCCTAGCATCTCCATTCCCAAAGCACCCACTAAAGGAAAGGGTGGTAAGAAGAGGAAAACTTCTGACACTGAGGACCTTCAAGGCCTACCACTGATCCGCCACCAGTTCCTTGAATACTTCAATGATGTAAGGATCACCAATTCTGCCTAGGTATCCTACTCATATGAGGATCACCTGATCTTGAACTGCTTTGTCCTTTTCTTTGCAGAAATTTGCTGAGATTGAAGATTACGTGGGGAATGTTGAGGAGCAGGACAAGAAGATTGCCGACCTCCAACAGGTTGCCGTGCTTAAGGACCTTACCATTGCTGATCTTCAGAAGGAACTCCAAGATGCCAAGACTAAAACAGCTAAACTTTTGATTGACCTTGACTATGAGAAGCATGATCTCATAGAAAATGCTAAGGTCTCTGCTGCCATCACAATGTATCCGACAAAATTAAAAATGGCCCAGGAAGCTCAAGATCCTAACTTCGATAGAAGCAGCTGGGATGTTGAGGGCTGGAAAACAAGGTTGGCTGATCTTGAGGATGACGAGGAGGAGGCTACTGAGGTCTTGGCGATTGAGGCAAGTGGCAGTGGAAAGGATCTGATGAAGGATACCGCAGCTGGAGGGGAAGAGGATGCAGCAAAGGTGTAGGCTGCACAATTGGGCGATGATGGACATTCCTAGACGTAGCCGGAGCCCAATTTTTAAATTTGGTAGTAGTTTTTGTAGTTGTGATGTTGAACAATTTAATGGTTTGTACTGAACAATAGTTTTTAGGATTAAGGATCATGTATGATCCTTTGGACAATAGGCAGGATTGCATATGGTGGAGGGATCCTCTGTTTGGGGGATGAAGCCATTGTGATCCTGCCGCCTTTATATTCCTGCACTTCTTTTGAACTTATTATCATGGACACCCTTTACCTACCCCAGCGGACGGGCCACGTTTTGCTGGTAGATGCTCGGGGTAGGTAATTTTGACAACCTTTTAAGGGTTAATCCTTTGTTAATAAATAAAATCTTAACCTTTTGTCGCTTATCTTGTGTTGTTATCCTTTTGTTTCTTTAATTTTCCTTTGCTTTGATGTATATTTATTGAATAAACAATTTTGAATAAGTCCGATTGAAAATATTTAGGACATGATCCATGATCAAATATCCTATAGTTAAAGAATCCCAAAAAGCAATATGTTTTAAGGATCACAAGTCTAGTTGTCAAATTTTAAGGGTTATTCAAATAAATAATGAACATAATTCAAAATAGTTAAGGATCATACCTGAGGGTCCAAGTTAGGATCCTAACCATAATAAGGATAACAATAAGATAAACCTTAGAGAGAAGTAAGGATCAAGGATCCCTAGTTGCTTGTCTTCAAGGACCTGAAATAGATCATAACTTGGGACTAAGCCAATATAAGATAAGAGTTAGCAACTGGGGACAAGCCCAAGGATAACTGGGGACAAGCCCAAGGATAACTGGGGACAAGCCCAAGGATAACTGGGGACAAGCCCAAGGATCGTATGTAAACTGGAGTATGGCCCTAACTGGCGACTATCCAAACTTAGTGACATGAAAATGCCAAAACCTTAGCTAACGTGAAAACGTTAGAAACCTTAGCTAACGTGAAAACGTTAGAAACCTTAGGAACGGATGTATGGTACGTCTACCATTATACGTAGGATCCTAGGCATAGCCAGTACAATGGAATTATCAGCCCCTAAAGCGAGTACTAGTCCCACTGCCTTGAACTATACCAGGATCATCATGCGCTACAGGCGGAACTGGGGTCAAGCCCAAGGATAACTGGGGTTAAACCCAAGGAACGGATTTCTTCTGCAGATAACCAATGTTACGCAAAGGATACCTGAACTTTCAAAACTTAAAATCACGTGAGAGATGGATAAAGGATACATGATCCTTATCCTTATATGAGAAAATAAAGAAATGAAATAGTTTAAGATTAGGATACTACCCAAGTATGGCTCACTGATACTTTATGGATCCTTTAAGGATACCCCTATCATGAGGATCATCTGTGCCATGCGGATCCTGCTCACATGAAATATTTCTTCAAGTGGACAGCATTCCAAGCTCTTGGTAGCAAATCACCTTCCATGGTTACTATATGCCCCCTTTCCTGCTTCAGCTTCAATCAAATAAGGGCCTTCCCATTTTGGAGCCAATTTTCCATCAGCAGGATTGGTGGTATTCTGAAATGCTTTCCTCAATACCATATCTCCAACTTGGAACTTCCTAATCCTGACATTTTTGTTGTAGGCACCAGCCATTCTTTGTTGATAACTGGCCATCCTTATCCTAGCCATATCCTTGATTTCTTCAATAGTATCCAGGTCTTGAGCTAAGTTCTCATCATTCTCCTTAGGATCACGAATACTTGTTCTAGCAGTTGGAACCACCATTTCTGTTGGGATTACTGATTCTGCCCCAAATACCAGAGAGAATGGCGTTTGACCAGTAGCATTCTTAGGGGTTGTCCTATCAGCCCAAAGCACATAGGGTAGTTCTTCTGCCCATTTCCCTTTCTTAGATCCAAGCTTCTTCTTCAAATTGTTGATGATGATCTTGTTGGATGATTCTGCTTGACCATTAGCTTGTGGGTGGACTGGTGTTGATGTTATCATCTTAATCCCCCAGCTGTCACAAAAGTTAGTGGTTCTGCCCCCAATAAATTGGGAACCATTATCACATATAATCTCAGAAGGAATTCCAAATCTAGTTATAATATTTCTTTTAATGAAGGATATAACTTCCTTTTCTCTGACTTGGGCAAAAGCTTCAGCCTCTATCCACTTGGAGAAGTAATCAGTCATAGCAAGCATGAATACTTTTCCACCAGGTGCCTTAGGGAGCTTACCAACTATATCCATACCCCATCTCATAAATGGCCAAGAGGAGGATATAGGATGCAATAACTCAGCAGGTTGATGAAGGATATTGCTATGTCTCTGACAAGGATCACATCTCTTAGCATACTCCACAACATCTCTTTTCATGGTTGGCCAGAAGTACCCTGTCCTCAGGATCCTTGAGAATAATGCCCTGCCCCCAGTGTGATTTCCACAATCTCCTTCATGGAAGTCTTTTAAAACTTCTTGGATTTCAGGATCCTCAATGCATCTCAAGTATGGTCCTGCAAGAGAGCGTCTATACAACATATTATTTAAAATTGTGAATTGAGATACCTTAGATTTGAAAGCCCTAGGGTTTTCTCCTGTAGGAATCTCTCCATGTTGTAAGTATCTCATAATTGGTGAGATCCATGATCCTGATCCTGAATAGGATTGAGTATCCTCACTAGGGATAATTGCAGAATCATTTCCTATCTCCATAGCCACATGATCCTCGATAGCCGGGGTCAGGATATGGATAATAGGGATCTTGATATCCTCCGGGATCTTCAAGGATGATCCTAAGTTAGCCAATGCATCAGCTTCTGTATTTTCTTCCCTTGGTACCTGCGTCAAACTAAAGGAAACAAAAGAGAGTGCCAAACTTTTGACTATCTCTAAATATTTGGTTAGCTTTTCACCTTTAACAATATAGGATCCATTAAAGTGGTTTGTAATTAACAATGAATCTACATGTACCTCAAGATACCTGATTCCCATATGCTTTGCAATTTGCAAACCAGCAATTAAGGCTTCATATTCAGCCTCATTGTTAGTGGTTTGGAACTCACAAGCTATAGAGTGGGGTATTATGTCCCCCTGTGGCGATTTTAGTAGTATTCCAAGCCCTGTGCCTTTGACATTTGAGGATCCATCAGTATAGAGTATCCAAGGATCCTTGGTCTCCTCTAGCTGCTGGACTTCTAACTCAGCTTCTTTTTGTAAATCACTACTGAAATCAGCCACAAAGTCAGCTGATGCTTGGGATTTGATGGCTGTCCTAGGCTCATATCTTATATCATATGCACTTAGCTTCACTGCCCACTTAGCCATCCTTCCTGACATCTCTGGTTTCCTGAGGACATTCTTAATTGGAAAATTAGTTTTAACAACAATAACATGAGTTTCAAAATAATGTCTCAACTTAGTAGATGCCATAATTAATGCAAGAATAAGCTTTTCAAGGTGTGAATACCTGGATTCGGCATCAAGTAAACTTTTACTTATATAATAGACAGGATGTTGTGTACCTTCATGATCCTTAACAAGGACCGCACTTACTGCTTTTGAGGATACTGCAAGATATAAGGATAACACATCGCCTTTTTCTGGTTTCATCAAGGCCGGGGTTGAGGATAGGTAATCTTTGAGGGCTCTTAAAGCATTTTCATGCTTCTCAGTCCACTCAAATTTCTTGTTCTTCCTTAGGATATCATAGAATTCTTTGCACTTCTCTGAGGATTTGGATATAAATCTGTTCAAAGCTGCTATCCTGCCTGTTAGCCTTTGAACATCCTTAGCATTGGCCGGAGATTTGATGTTCACTATTGCTTTGATTTGTTTCGGGCTAGCTTCAATGCCTCTCTTTGTCACCATATATCCTAAGAATTTACCTGCTTTAACACCAAAGTGACATTTTGAAGGATTAAGTTTCATGTTATATTTGTCAAGGATATCGAATGCTTCCTCCAAGTCTCTTAGGTGATCCTCAGCTTTTATGGATTTTACCACCATATCATCTATGTAAACCTCCATAGTTTGTCCAATCTGATCCTTGAACATCATATTCACCAGCCTTTGATATGTTGCACCTGCATTTCTTAATCCGAACGGCATAGCAATATAGCAGTATATACCAGTTGGAGTCATGAAGGCTGTTGCATCCATTTGGATTTGTTGAAATCCAGATGAAGCATCCATAAAAGTTAACAGTTCATGACCCGCAGTTGCATCCACCATGGAGTCAATGTGGGGTAATGGGAAAGGATCCTTGGGACATGCCTTATTTAAATCGGTAAAATCGACACATACCCTCCACTTTCCGTTTTTCTTTTGAACAACAACCACATTGGCCAACCATCTTGGATACTTGACCTCTCTAATCATACCTGCCCGGAGCAACTTCTCTACCTCTTCTTGGATAATGGCATTCCTTTCCGGTGCAAACTTTCTTCTCCTTTGATGGATTGGTTTGAAGGACCTGTCAATGCCAAGTTTGTGAGTGATTACATCTTTAGATATACCAGTCATGTCTTCGTGTTTCCATGCAAAGGTAGACTTTCTCCTTTTGAGGAAGGATATAAGGTCTTCCTTCATATTGCCAAGGATCCCTGATCCGATATAGATTTTGGATTCAGGATCATCAGGATCCATGAGGATTTCTACCACATCCTGCTCTCTTGCCTCCAAGACATCCCTTGGAGGATACTTTGATTGCTATTGTTTCCTTGACTTCGAGGCTGGTTTCATCGATGAAGTATAGCAATTCTTAGCCTCCTGCTGATCACTATCAATCTTCACTATTCCCCAGGGACTAGGGAGCTTCACACATTGATGGTAGGTAGATGGGACTGCTTTCATATCGTGTATCCAGGGCCTGCCAAGGATAACATTACAACAAGATAAACAGTCAATAACACAAAATTTTTGATATGAGTGTAGGCCTTCGATGTATATTGGGAGTTTAATGTCCCCCAGGGTGTTCTTAGTTTCGCCACTAAATCCCACGAGCACGGAGGATTTTGGTATGATATCTGATTCAGGGATTCCCATCTTCTTTAGAACATCAAGCTGGATAATGTTCACTGAACTTCCTCCGTCTATAAGGATCCTGCGGACAAAATGATTAGAAATAAAAAGAGTAATAACTAAGCCATCGTGATGAGGATCCTGGATATCAACACGATCATCCTCATCAAAGGTTATGACTTTTCCTTCGGAGACACTTGATGTTCGAACAGGTCTTTCTCCATTATCCATTTTAGTTTCCTTTGCATGCCTTTTAGCTGCTGAGAAGGATGTGCCACAAATGTCTGATCCTCCAGAAATAAAGTTTATTACTTGTGCATCTGCTGGAGGGGCTGGAGCCTTCTCAGGGATCCTTTCAGGATCCTGAGTCCTTGACTTTTTTCTTCCCAACAATTCTTTTAGATGCCCCTTGCTCAACAAGTATCCAATTTCCTTTCTTAGTGCAATGCATTCTTCTGTGAGATGCCCAAAATCTTCATGGTATGCACACCACTTTGATTTATCCTTAGTTGCAGCTGGCCTATCATTTTTTCTGGGCCATCTAGCTTTATAACCTAGGTTCTGTATCGCAAGGATTAGTTCATTGTTATCAACACAAAAACAATATTCAGAAATTGGAGGATAATCCTCGTCATCCTCTTCTTGATCAACAGAATGCACGTTCTGGTTATCAGATCTGTTGTAGGATCTGAACTTGTTGTTCCTGAATGAGGATCCTTGCTTATCCTGCTTTGAGGATCCTGCTAACCTCTCCTGGATCCTCTTGTCGTCCTCTAGCCGAATAAACCTAAGTGCTCGTGTTCTTACCTCATCTAAGTTCCTGCATGGTGTCATAACAAGATCATCATAGAATGACGAATCCCTAAGCAATCCCATTTTAAAGGCCTCAACAGCCGTGGCTATATCTAAGTTGGGAATGTCTAAGGATTCTTTACTGAATTTGGTAATGTAATCCCTTAATGATTCATTATGACCCTGGGTTATCCTATATAGATCACTAGTTAATCGTTCAAATTTTCTACTACAAGAAAACTGATTATTAAACAAGTTAACTAGATTAGGGGGAAGACTTAGCAGCCATTTGAGAGCTGATCCAGTAAGAGTGGATCCGAATCCCTTGCACAGGCATGCTTCCTTTAACCTTTCTGGGATTGGATTGATCTCCATCCTCTCCCTGTATTGTGCTATGTGTTCTTCAGGATCCGTCGAACCATCATACAGCTTCATTGTTGGCACATGGAACCTCTTGGGTATCTCAGCATCACAGATTGGTGGTGCAAAACGAGATATCTTGTGGCTCCTATCTGCAATCTCTGGGATAGGTTTGACCACTCCTGGAACACTTGATATCATATCCTTTAGCTTTTGCAATTCTCTGGCCATGGCATGATTGATACCTGGATCCTGCATAAGACCATGGTTAGCAGTATAAGAATTATTAAAAGTGTTACCTCCCATCGGATTCAAATTAGGAAGATTGGATGTTAATCCATATTGTTGGGGCTCTGGAATGATCGAGGGACCAGTAGAAGCATTGGTCTGAATTCGAATAAAATCTCCCTGATGGACATCTGAACTTCCCGTTTGCAAACTCCTCAAGGATCCTGGCATCTGGAAGGATCCCTGAAACTGGGACGATCCTGGAACAAAGGAGGATCCTTGAACCTGGGATGAACCTAGAACAAAGGAGGATCCTTGAACCTGGGATGATCCTGGAACAAAGGAGGATCCTTGAACCTGGGATGATCCTAGAATAAAGGAGGATCCTTGAACCTGGGATGATCCTGGAATAAGGGAGGATCCTTGAACCTGCTGAGCTCCTGAATATCCTCCTGAATTCGTGAGGGATCCCATATGCTGAGGATAGGATCCCGCTGGCTGGAAATATGAACCTGATGCCTGGGTCACTGTTGTTGTTCCGTAGTGCACTCCTTTTGGTCCACCCACATATTGAACATCTGGAACCACTAATGGCTGGGAAGTAATCACCGGAGTATTAAAATTCAAAGATTTTGGCACCAGTGGGGAATGATCCTCTGCCGTTTTCTTTTGCTTCTTGAGATCTCCGATTCTCTGAGAATCCTTTCATTGGTCTTATCTTGTTGCCGTATCTGATCCTTCATCTGCAAAATCAAAGTAAACATGTCACTAGTAGTGGGAGTGTAAGAAGCAGAAGAAGTTGGAGGTTTTGAGAAAATGGGAGTTGGTTTCTTCGCAGCATTCTCAGCATTCTTCTGGGATCCAGAAGGTGGTGGAGGCAAAGGGGGAACGCCTTGTGATGAAGTGAATGAGGGCATCAAATTTGAAGCATTCTTCGCTGAGGAAGCCATTTGCTTGGTTGTAGTGAACTGAAATGAGCACAGAAATGCGAATTTTTCTAAGGATGAAGCACCAATTGCCCCACGGTGGGCGCCAAACTGTTTTGGTCAAAAAATCTGATGAGGATATTGCAACCAAACTCTCTGTTACGGGGTATGATGCTTATAATGTAGAACAATGACAAGGATCACTTTAATATGAATTGCACAAATGACACAAGGATTTATACGGGGAAAAAGCCCTTGATCAAGAGTTGATCTCCGGCACAAAAAACCCCGGGTGATGGAAACTACTGATCACCAAGCTCAAATAAATCAATAAATGTTTACAACTTCGGATAGTAACGAGCTAGGTACAAGGATCACTATTGTGAAATGTGTAAAAGTGAGTGAAAACTAATGAATGTTCGTCGAGAGCTTCAAGAGTGCGAGTATATGAGAGTGTGTGTAGCTGAAAATGGCTAAGTGTTCTCATTCTAGCTCGTTACCCCTTTTAAAATAGAAGTTAACTACAATAACTAACTATCTGACTTTTGTGCCAAGCTCCCACGTTCTCCACAACGTCCATTTCCAGTCAAACGTGTGCGAAATACCCGTGGAATATTCCTTAGTACCGTTGCCAAGACCTAGTCACGTTTATTACTCCTGCGAAGTAATACAAAAATCAAACAAACAATCGTTAGTATGAGGATCCTTAAGGTGATCCATGATCCTGAAGCTCTTCTGAGGATCACCATCTGTCACAGAAGTAAGGATCATTAATTAGGATAACAAGTAAGGATCACTAATTGTTAGAAAATCCTCCCCTAACAATTGTATCCTTGCTGACTCAAACTACTGAGTTGAGGGTAACGTCACCTTCAAAAGAGGGGCCTACTACTATAACTAAGATAATCTCTTAAAAAGTGCAAAAGTGCGAAAATCATCAAAGGTTACACTAAAGGAGAGTCGGATCCAAGTGATTTATCTTGTCTATCTGTTTTTTTATTTTATTTTTATTTTCATCATTTTAGTTCTATTTTCATATTTAAAACCTTTTTCTAAAATTTTTGATTTGATTAGACGTTGAGGATAAACCGGTATTAAAAGCTCTTGTGTCCTTCGACGACCTCGTTATCTTACCAACGCTATACTACGCTCACGATGGGTGCACTTGCTCATATGTGTGTTTAGTGTTAGTAAAATATCGTGTTTTACAAATTTAAAACTTGACTAAAGTGTTAAAAAGGGCTTAAAATATACATAAAAAATATCACACCTAAGTCACATCAAGTTTTTGGCGCCGTTGCCGGGGACACAAGGATTTTAAGAAAGCTTAAAATCGACGGCCTAATCAGTTTTCAAAACCTTTTTTTAAACCGCGCGCATTTTTCTGCATTTTAGTTAGTTTTTGCATTTACAGTAGACTGAACACGGGGCCGTGCTCACTGAACACGAGGCCGTGCTGCACAATTTTTTTTATAAATTCCCAGATACAGAGTCTGAACATGGGGTCGTGCTCACTGAACATGCCCCCGTACTGCACAAAACCAGTCATTTTTTTTAAAACGCCCAGATACAGAACCTGAACACGGGCCTTGCTCACTGAACGCGGGGCCGTGTCCTGCCTCTGCCTCTATTTCCGGTTTTATTTTTTTTTCTGGTCCCGAGACTCTGTTGTAGTCTGCTGAGTGATTCTTATGGATCAGTACTCCGAAGATTACAACTACCACTATGAGGAGGATGATTATAGGGAAGACTATTGCACCATTTGTGGTAACCCTCATTCGGTACAATATTGTGATCTTTTTCAACCATCCACTTCATACAACCGCTATGAGGAGCCCATGTACGAGCCGTCCACTTCATATACATCTTATAAAGACCCAAGGTATGAACCTTCTCCCTCATACTCATATTTTGATGAACCAAGGTATGAGCCTTCATACTCATACTTTGAGGAACCAAGATATGAGGATCCACCTTCATATGCTTACTATGAGGAACCATGGCGTGAACAACCCACCTCATATGAGTATTATGAAGAACAAAGTTACAACCCTTATCCATCATATACTTACAATGAGGAACAATGGTGTGAACCATCTACCTCATATGAGTATCATGAGGAACCAAGGATCGAACTTCTGAATTCAAGCTTTGAAGATCCTTATTCTATCACACCCATAGCCGATAAGATAATAGAACACCTTAAAACTATCGAGCGCTATGTTTTAGTCAAAAATTACCGAAGCAATTAAGTGATCAAATTAGTTAAGTGAGGTAGTGTGCTAAAAAGTGTGTTGAAAATATGCTGGTTATGTTGTTTGTAAAAACAGTTTTCAGGTTACGGCTCAGGATATTGAGCTGTATCTACGATCAAACTATGAGCAAAAAGTAAAGGAAATGACACGAGATATATGAGGAAAGCCCTTGATCAATCTAGGTCGCCGGCATAAAACCTCGGGAGCTGACAATCGCAGCTGCCTAGTTCTTCTTATTGCTTCAAACGTCAGGATACAGTGCAGGATATTGACCAGATCGCTAAGTGTTAGAATGCTTTGTGTGAAAGTAAAAATTGCGAGAGAACAAGTGTGAGAGTGTAGTGAGTGTAGCTGTGATGTCCTATTCGATCTGATATACCCACCTATTTATAGTAACGAAATACAAAGTAAAATTCCTATAAATATGGGAAGCTTCCGAATATTCCATTGTTAACGTAGTAGACCGAGTAATGCGGCTTCAACGTCTTCATTTGAACAACTTGGACCGAGTCTCCCGGAGAAAGGGTCTTCATGAACGTTGGGCACCTGGACACGTACTCCTGCATACAACCCGTTAGTAATCCTGAGGATACCATTTAGGATGTTACCAATATCCTGAATGAGCATCCCGGATATGAACATATATCATACAACCAAGATATAAGTCAAGATATTTCCCAAGATATGAACTCAGAATTTCACCCATAACAATTGTCCCCAAAAAATGTTACCGTTTAGTATCCTGCCACTAACGGTTACATTTTTTACGAAGATCGAGGCAATTTAAGAGATTAGACCCATGATGTGACCGTTTGCAACTGCTCAGCCTATATTTACTCATCACCACCCTATAACTTCTTGTCCTTATCCCATTTATTCTTTACCGAAGTGAAAAAAGGTAAAAACCTCTCTCCCTTTTCCATCTTCTTCTCTCTTTATGTTCAGCATTCCGGCGAGAATATGGCAAGGCAAACAAGATCAAGTTCCGGCGACTCTGCCCCCACATTCATACAACAGAATCTTCTCCAGGATCCGGAGAAAGAAATATGTACCTTTGATAGCGCCCATTTGTCGGCCCTCAAATCCTCCGGTATCTTCCCGGAAGGGACGGTATTCCGGCCGTTTGACCGGGAAATCCGGTCGGACATGGTTTCCGACGAATGGTTGTGCTTTAGTGCCTTTCCCTTCACCTTAGGGTTACGGTTCCCCTTTCCAGACTTTATCACCGAATTTTTCAACATTACAAAAATCTCTTTTAGCCAAAAAATGCCGATGCTTTGGCGTGTTTTGTCCGTTCTTGACCAGATCAAGAAAAATCACATTCCTGAGCTTTCTGTTCATGACCTCCCCCTAGCTTACCGGCTTAGATGCCACGGATCCTGTAGATATTTGTTTTATTCCACCTCCGGCGATCCGCTGATACTTCGTGCCACCAGGAACGAGGAGAAATGGCAATCCAAGTTCTTCTTTGTAAAAAGAGACTCCATCCCTGGTGGGACGGAATATCCGGTGAAATGGTTGAGAAAGGGTAGGATTTAGGGTTTAAGGATAATCCTACCTTATATCCTGTTTCATATCCTGAGCTGATCAATTTTCTGTTTATTGTTTTATATACAGCTGATTTTAGGAAGCTTGCACCTCCCCTTGCTGATTCACAGAAAAGGATCGACGCTATCAGACTCCTTCCAGAGGCTGAAAGAAGTTTTAACCCGTCTCCACCATCTCCAAGCCCTCTTTCCAGTGCAAACATGTCTGGTAAGGATCCTGCACAATATCATGCATACATGTTTTTATTTGGCATATTTAGGAAAAAATTCAACTCCCTGTATGCAGACTCCAGCAAAGTCACAATCCTCCTCGATCTCGATGAGCTTGACAGTTACCCTACTCCAGTCATGCTCAAGAAAGAGACCCCTGCTGCCACCAACTCCAAGCCGCTCCCGGCTCCTAAAGCTAATCCGAGGACTCGTGCTTCCACCTCAAAGAAGAGGAAGAACTCTGAAGTTAGTGCTCCAGGCTTTGAAGGATTTTCTTATGATGAGCTCAGCTTCACTGATTCCTTGGAACCAATGACATCCTTCCTTAATAAGGTAATATCCTGACCCTATATCCTGCACATATATCCTGACAGGATATCCATGTTAGCGAATATTGATTTATTCCTGAATTGCTTACTTACAGGGCCTCCAGCCTCTGCTCCACCTGTACAACGATGCCTGTGGTACTGCTCCACTCTATGAAGCCATGATTAAACATCTTAAAACTACTGTTGCCGACCAAGGTGCCATTGCTGAAGTGAAGACCCGGCACTATGAGGATAAGCTGAAGAAAGTGACCCAGGATGCTGAGATCAAGCTGGCCACTGTCCAAATGGAACATGAACAGGCCATGGTTTCTTTCCGGGAAGGAATCAAAGCTTCTGCCATCGTCTCCCTGCTACAAGCTCATATTAAGATGGCCTATGAGGCCAAGGAGACAGGTCTTGAGTGCCCATCCTGGCCGGTCGAATCCTGGGTGGCAAAGCTGAAGGAGCTTGGAGGCAAAGCTATGCCCCTTCCTGCTGAAGCTGGTGAATCCTCTAAGTCGGCAGAGGTGGCAGACAAGGCTGGAGATAAGAAAGATGCTGGAGCGGATGCTGGAACGGATGCTGGTGAGGATGCTGCTCAGGATTGTGAGGCTGAGAAGGCAAAGAAGGTTGGAGAGGATACCGCTGTGTGAGGGCATTTAGGTGGGCGATGATGGATGTATGTGCCAAGGACGGAGCCCACTTTTTTAAATTTGATCGTTGGCTTGTAACTCAAAACAATTTACTTTTCCTGCATCTAAACAATATGATGGCCAAAGGTGGGGGGATCCTGAGTTTCAGGTCGAAGCCCTTGGTCATCAATGTTAGTATGTTTTTCTTTTTGAACAATATAACAGTTGGATGCGGATGGGTCTCAGTTTGAGACAAAACCTTCAACTGTTAGGTAAATATGGTAAGGAACTAATTGTGCTCTTGGTGGATGGTCCTTGGTTTGAGGTGAAACCAAGAGCATAACTTTTGCTACGTTAATAACATAACCCTTTTCTGGCTTTATTTCTGTTGTTATATTTTCACTACATTAATTTTACTTGTAAAAATAATTTTGCCTAAACATTCTTGGGAACACATTGTAAATGTATCCTGAAAGATATCCTGATCAGGATACCGACACACAATCTGTAAGTTATCCAAATAAAAAGGAGATATCATACCAGGAATTCCCTAAGGAATCAATTCCAATTTTCCACCATAGAAATGTCCCCAGTGCATACTTACAAACTTGGATCCATCCTTTAAATTGTATGATATATGTCCCCTGTGTTTAACATAGGAATATAGATATAGTCATACTTTAGCTTTACTGAATAGATCCTGAATATCTAAGGATCAACCCTTGATATCATGGGATAAACCCTTAATATGCTGGGGATAAACCCTTAATATGCTGGGGATAAACCCTCATATCCTGGGGATAAACCCTGATTTTCATGCGCTACAGGCGAGAGTGTATAAACTCCAAGTCTTAGAAAGGTGAAAACCTTTAAACCTTAGAGGGTATGAAAATACCCGTTCGAGAGAGAGGGTGATCAATCCTCATATACCTTTAGAATCCAGGATATAGCCAATAGTAACGAAATTGTCAGCCACTTTTACATGAACTGGTCCCGTTACCTTGAACTATCCCCAGATGACTTGCGCTCCAGGCGGGGTGTCCAAACCCAATTCGAGAGAAAGGTGAATACCTTTAAACCTTTGAAGGGATCAGGATCCCTTAAACGTGAGAGAGGGGGCCAATCCTCTAATCTTTCAAAATATCCTGAGCGTTTATCCTGGAGCTATATCCTGACACATATTCTGCAAAACAACCTTAAACTAAGGTGGGTGTTAGCTTGGCTAACACCCCTCCGATGCCTAAGTTAGTAATGGGTTCAATATAATAAATGAATTCAAATATATTTAAAAAAGATAGAGTACATACCATTCTGAGATAGAAATTAAATTCTATTCTTACTTGAAATAGAGCTTTAAGTGTATAGCATTCCAGGATCTTGGTAGCATATCCCCTTCCATACTCCTGAGCCGATATGCTCCTTTTCCTGATTCTGATTCTATCTCATATGGTCCTTCCCATTTTGGAGCCAGTTTTCCATCGGCATGATTAGTGGTATTTTGAAAAGCCTTTCTTAACACCCAATCTCCAACTTTGAACCTTCTAGTCCTTATATTCTTGTTGTATGCTCTGGATATCCGTTGTTGATATGCTGCCATCCTTAGTCTTGCTGCATCTCTTGTCTCGTCTATGGTGTCCAAATCCTAGCATAAAGCTTCAGGATTCTGCTCAGTATCCTGGAGGATAGATCTCACAGTAGGTATCACCATCTCTGTTGGGATCACTGCTTCTGCTCCAAATACTAAGGAAAACGGAGTCTGGCCAGTTGCATTCTTTACCGTTGTTCTATCAGCCCACAAAACAAAGGGTAGTTCTTCTGCCCATCTTCCTTTCTTGGCTCCTAATCTCTTCTTCAAGTTGTTGACAATTATCTTGTTTGAGGATTCAGCTTGTCCATTTGCTTGAGGATGTACCGGGGTAGATGTGATCATTTTGATTCCCGAACTTTTGCAAAAGTCAGTAGTCCTCTTGCTTATGAACTGGGATCCATTGTCACAAATGATTTCAGCTGGTACTCCAAACCTGGTCAGGATATTCCTCTTTATAAAGGATATTACTTCTTGGTCTCTGATTTGAACAAATGCTTCAGCCTCCACCCACTTAGAGAAATAATCAGTCATTGCCAGCATAAAGACTTTTCCTGCTGGAGCTTTTGGTAATTTCCCTACTATGTCCATTCCCCATTTCATGAATAGCCAAGGGGAAACTATAGGATATAGTGGTTCAGTTGGTTGATGTAGTATGTTACTGTGCCTTTGACATGCATCACATCTTCGAGCATATTCTGTAGCATCTTTCCTCATCGTTGGCCAATAGTATCCTGTTCTCAATACCTTTGAGAATAATGACCTGCCCCCAGTATGGTTACCACAATCCCCATCATGTATATCCTGAAGTACTTCTTTAATCTCGAAATCCTCCAAGCACCTTAAATATGGTCCTGCAAGAGATTTCTTATACAATATATCATTTATAATGGTGAATCGTGATACCTTCATCCTAAATGCCTTAGGATTTTCGTCTCTAGGGATGTGTCCTTCCTTGAGATATCTTATGATTGGAGCCGTCCAGGATTTAGGATCCTCCTCAGGATATTCAGCAACAGGATACTGGATACTTATTACTTCTTCATCCTGAGGATTCGTTGCAGGATATAAGATATGCAATATTGGTATTTGGGTCCCTTTTGGTATCCTGACCGATGATCCCAGATTTGCTAAGGCATCTGCTTCAGCATTATCTTCCCTTGGTACCTGTTGAAGTGTAAAAACATCGAAATATCCTGCTAATTTTTTGAGAATATCGATGTATTCGATTAATTTCTCACCCTTAACTGCATAGGCTCCATTAAAATAATTAGTGATTAACAAGGAGTCAACATATACTTGCAAATTCTTGATATTCATATTTTTAGCTAGTTCTAATCCTGCAATTAAAGCCTCATATTCTGCTTCATTATTAGTAGCAGAGAATTCACACCTAATAGCCTGGGGTAATATGTCCCCCTGTGGCGATTTTAGTAGTATTCCCAGTCCTACTCCTCTAACATTAGATGCTCCATCAGTGTACAATGTCCAGGATCCTAAGGATTCTCCTAATTGTTGGACTTCTAGGCCTACCTCATCCTGAATGTCACTACTGAAATCAGCCACAAAGTCTGCTAGAGCCTGGGATTTTATGGCATTCCTAGGTTCATATACTAAGTCATAAGCACTCAACTTCGCTGACCACTTAGCCATCCTACCGGACATTTCTGGTTTCCTAAGCACATTTTTAACAGGATAATTAGTTTTAACATGAATCCTATGTGTCTCAAAGTAATGTCTAAGCTTCGTTGATGCCATAACTAATGCTAGTATCAACTTTTCTAAATGAGAATATCTAGTTTCTGCATCTAACAAACTTTTACTAACATAATAAACAGGATATCGCTAACCTTCATGATCCTTTATAAGGACGACACTTACAGCATTCCCTGATACCGCGAGGTATAGGGACAGTGGTTCACCATTCTCAGGCTTCATCAATAGAGGTGCAGTTGAAAGATATTGCTTCAAATCCTGCAGGGCTGCTTCATGCTTCTCACCCCATTCGAACTTCTTGTTCTTCTTCAGGATATCATAAAACTCTTTGCATTTCTCCGAGGATCTTGAGATAAATCTGTTCAATGCTGCAACTCGCCCTGTTAATCGTTGAACGTCCTTCATATTTGAAGGTGATTTGATATCCAAAATGGCTTTAATCTGCTCCGGGCTTGCCTCTATTCCTCTTTTGGTCACCATATATCCTAAAGACTTTCCTGCCCCCACTCCGAAATGGCACTTAGCAGGATTTAGCTTCATGTTATATTGGTCCAGGATATCAAACGCTCCCTTAATATCCTGAAGGTGATCCTCAGCCTTTTTGGATTTTACCACCATATCGTCGATGTATACCTCCATTGTGTCCCCCAGCTTGTCTTTAAACATCATGTTCACCAACCTCTGGTATGTTGCACCTGCATTTTTCAAACCAAAGGGCATAGCAGTATAACAATAAATACCTGTTGGTGTCATGAAGGCGGTATCCTCCTGGTCCGAAGGCTCCATTTGAATCTGCTGAAATCCTGAGGATGCGTCCATGAAGGTTAACATCTCATGCCCGGCAGTAGCATCCACCATTGCATCAATATGAGGAAGAGGAAATGGGTCTTTAGGACAAGCCTTATTCAAGTCTTTGTAATCTACACAGACTCTCCATTTCCCATTTTTCTTCTGTACTACGACTACATTCGCTAGCCATCTTGGAAACTTGACCTCCCTGATCATCTTGGACTTCAGCAATCTTTCAACCTCCTCTTGGATTATTGCATTTCGTTCAGGAGCAAACTTCCTTCTCTTTTGCTGTATAGGCTTGAACGTCTTGTCAATTCCAAGCTT
Source organism: Helianthus tuberosus (assembly GCA_030545235.1). Taxonomy (NCBI): domain Eukaryota; kingdom Viridiplantae; phylum Streptophyta; class Magnoliopsida; order Asterales; family Asteraceae; genus Helianthus; species Helianthus tuberosus. The sequence continues at coordinate 31,739 of JARYGA010020408.1, forward strand.
GTGAGTGATAATGTCTTTGGATATACCTGTCATATCCTCATGCTTCCACGCAAATGTTGACATTCTGCATTTTAAAAAGTTAGTTAATTGTTCTTCAATATCCTGAGGGATATTGGTTCCTACGAGCACCGAGGTATCTGGATTATCCTGATCCAGGATAATTTTCTTCATATCCTGCTCCGAAGCTTCCACGATATCCTGGGCCCGCATCTTTAATTACTATGCTGCACTAGGTTTGGTTGAGGATTTCATCGAGGATGAGTAACATTCTTTCGCCTCCTGCTGATCACTATCAACCTTGACGACCCCCCAAGGGGTAGGGATCTTGATGCATTGATGATAAGTTGATGGGACAGCCTTCATGTCATGGATCCATGGCCTGCCCAGTATGATGTTATAGCAGGATAGGGAGTCCATCACACAGAAACGTTGTATCGAGTTGACCCCTTCAACATATACTGGTAACTTTATCTCTCCCACGGTATTCCTAGCTTCTCCACTGAAACCAACGAGCACAGTGGACTTCGAAGTAATGTCAATCAGAGATACATTCATCCTCTTCAATGTTTCCAGCTGAATTATATTGACAGAGCTACCATTGTCCACCAATATCCTGCGTACAAAATGGTTAGCCACATATAATGTTATTACCAAAGCATCATGGTGAGGATCCTGAACAGTATCCCTGTCATCACTATCGAAAATGATCACTTTATCAGTCGTGAGGGTAGTCATCCTGACTGGTTTGTCTCCCCTTTCGGCCTTAGCCTCCTTTGCATGTCTCTTGGCTGCAGAATATAAAGTCCCACATATGTCGGATCCTCCTAAAATAAAGTTGATTATCTTGGCATCTGCAGGAGGTGATGCTGCTCGTTCAGGATCCTTCTCAGTATCCTGACCCTTATTCTTCTTTCTTCCTAAGAGATCCTTCAGATATCCCTTGCTAAGAAGATAGCTTATTTCTTTTCTCAAAGCAATGCAATCCTCAGTTATATGTCCAAAATCTTCATGGAAGGCACACTATTTCGATTTATCCTTCCAATCAGCTTTTTGTTGGTTCTTTCGAGGCCACTTAGCTTTGTCTCCCAAACCCTGCATAGCATACATTAATTCAAGAATATTAACAGAAAAGCAATATTCAGATAATTCAGGATACTCTTCAGGATCCTCGTCTTCAACAACATTCACTTTCTTGTTGTCATTTCTACCATATGGCTTAGAGCGATATGGTTTGAACGAGGATTCTGGCTTCCTATTAGTTGACTCATATGTAGTGGATGAGTTCATCCTTTCTTGCATTTTCTTATCATCTTCCAACCTGATATATCTCAAGGCCCTGTTTCGAGCTTCGTCCAAGTTCCTGCAAGGATTCATCATAAGATCCTGATAAAACTGGGAATCCTTTTGTAGTCCCATTTTGAATGCTTGAACTGCTGTAGCAACATCAAGGTGTGGGATATCCAAGGATTCCCTGCTGAATTTGTTCACATAATCCCTTAGGGATTCCTGAGGTCCTTGAGTTATCCTGTAAAGATCACTTGTCAGTTTTTCAAAATTCCGACTACAAGAAAATTGACTATTAAATAAATTCACTAAGTGAGCAAAAGATGTAATCGAATGCGGAGGAACATTCAAGAGCCATTTCAAGGCTGATCATGTTAAGGTAGAACCAAAGCCCTTGCATAAGCATGCTTCCTTGAGCTCCGGAGGGATAGGATTTATTTCCATTCTTTCCCTATACTGGGCAATATGCTCTTTAGGATCCATAGTCCCATCGTAGAGCTTCATGTTGGGGGTTTGAATTCTTTTCGGAATCTCAGCATCACAGATAGGATATGCGAAACGAGATATCCTGTGGCTGTCTTGGGACACTTTTGGAATTGGCTGGACCACTCTAGGTACACTGGATATCATGTCCTTCAATTTCTGAAGCTCCCTAGTAAATGTTGACGTCATACCTACATCCTGCAAAGATCCACCATTGTTAATAGCATGAATATTATTATTTGACACGTTACCGGTCTGAGGAATTTGGCCATATCCTGAAACATATCCTGAGCTCCTCACAGTTGACATCCTGATCGAGGAGGGTATTTCAGGAGTATGATTCTGGGAATGACTAGGCACAATATTCCCCCTATTATCCTCAGTATACACAGCCGAACTGAAGTTCAAAGTTCTGGGTTGTAAAGGAGTAACAATATCCTCAGCGGATCTGCTCGAGCCAGCTTTTAAGAGTTGTATTTCTCTTATCAGCATTTGGTTAGTTTCCTGTTGCTGCCTCATTTGTTCCTGCACACTTCCAAATAAAGTTAGAATTTCATCATTAGAGGCTAAAATGGGAGCAGATCCCTAAACACTCCGAGTAGGGATAATATCCTGAGGTTGTGAAGAAGCTGGCATCCTTGGAGGAGGTTGTGGAAGCACCGAACCAGTAGTAGCAGAAGTTGTAGCAGACACAGTGGAGGAGCTCATGTTTGATCTTGAGGCCATTGTGAACAATGTGGCAAAAAGTTTTGAAAACAGAAAACCGATTAACGATTTCACAAAGATTTTTAGTAAAGATAGCACCACTTGCCCCACGGTGGGCGCCAAATTGTTTTGGTCAAAAATTACCGAAGCAATTAAGTGATCAAATTAGTTAAGTGAGGTAGTGTGCTAGAAACGAGTGTCAAAAATATGTTAATCAAATTATTTGCAAAAACAGTTTGAGGTCTACAACGTTCAAGTAGGGAATATCTGCCGAATCCCGGTTTAGTAGGATAGTTTGTTGAATTTCTTTTACTATAAATAGATGGGGCGGATTAGATTAAGGCACAAAAAATTTTTACACACACTTTGCTCTCTAGCTTCTAGCAAACACTACACACAAACACTTGTATTCGAATTACCTTGTAACACCTAGTTGATCCGCATCACATCATGCATTGTATCCTAATATTCGAAGTAATAGAAGAACAAGACAGCTGTGATTGTCAGCTCCCGAGGTTTTGTGCCGGCGATCTAGATTGATCAAGGGCTTTCCTCGTACATCTCGTGTTACCCTTTACATTTTTGCTCATTGTTTGATCATAGAAACAGCTCTATATCCGGAGCCATATCCTCAAACTGTTTTTGCAAATAATTTGATTAACATATTTTTGACACTCGTTTCTAGCACACTACCTCACTTAACTAATTTGATCACTTAATTGCTTCGGTCATTTTTTACCAAAACAATTTGTCGCCCACCGTGGGGCAAGTGGTGCTATTTTTACTAAAAACTTTAGTAAAATCATTACTCGGTTTTCTGTTGTCAAAACTTTTTGCTACATTATTTTCAATGGACTCGAGATCAAACATGAGCTCTTCCACCATGTCTGCTGCAACCTCTGCAACAATTGGTTCGCTGCTTCCACCTCCCCCTCCAAGAATGCAAGCCTCTTCACAAGGAGCTGAAAGTCATGTGGCTCGGGATGTTATTCCCGCTCCCAGTACCCAGGGATCTGGTCCTGTTTTGGCTTCTAATGACGAAATTCTGAATTTGTTTGGTAGTGTACAGGAACAGATGAGGCAGCAGCAGGAAACTTATTGGATGTTGATGAGAGAGATACAACTCTTGAAATCCGGCCCAAGTAGGCATGCGGAAGAAACCGTTACTCCCTTGCAACCCAGGGCTTTGAACTTCAGTTCTGCAGTTTATACTGAAGATAACCGGGGGAATATCGTGCCAAGTCATTCCCAGAATCATACTCCTGAGATACCCTCTTCAATAAGAGTATCAACCATGAGAAGCTCAGGATATGCTTCAGGATATGGCCAGAATCCCCAGACTGGTAATGTATCTAATAATAATAATAATAACACTCTTGCTACTAATGGTGTTGGATCTTTGCAGGATGCAGGTGTGGCGTCAATATTTACTAGGGAGCTTCAAAAGCTGAAAGACATGATATCCATTGTACCTGGAGTGGTCCAGCCGATTCCAGAAGTATCCCAAGACAGTCACAGGATATCCCGGTTTGCGTATCCTATCTGTGATGCTGAAATCCTGAAAACATTTTAAACCCCCAACATGGAACTCTATGACGGAACCACGGATCCTGAAGAGCATATCGCCCAGTATAGGGAAAGGATGGAGATCAACCCTATCCCTCCAGATCTCAAGGAAGCATGTCTCTGTAAGGGTTTTGGTTCTACCTTGACAGGATCAGCCTTAAAATGGCTGTTAAATGTTCCTCCTCACTCGATTACTTCATTTGCTCATTTGGTTAATTTATTTAATAGTCAGTTTTCTTGCAGCCGGAGTTTTGAGAAACTAACCAGTGATCTTTACAGGATAACTCAAGGACCTCAGGAATCCTTGAGGGATTATGTGAACAAGTTTAGTCGGGAATCCTTGGATATCCCACATCTTGATATTGCAACAGCTGTGCAGGCTTTTAAGATGGGATTACAAAAAGATTCTCAGTTTTATCAGGATCTTGTAATGAATCCCTGCAGGAATCTCGACGAAGCTCGTAACAGGGCCTTGAGATATATTCGCTTGGAAGATGACAAAAAGATGCAAAAGAGGATGGTTTAGGAGACAAAGCTAGGTGGCCTCGAAAGAATCAACAAAAGGCTGATTGGAAGGATAAATCCAAATGGTGTGCCTTCCATGAAGATTTCAGACATGTAACTGAGGATTGCATTGCTCTAAGGAAAGAGATAAGCTACCTATTGAGCAAGGGATATCTGAAGGATCTGCTGGGAAGAAAGAAGAATAAAGGGCAGGATCTTGAGAAGGATCCTGAACGAGCAGCGTCACCCCCAACAGATGCCAAAATATTTAACTTTATTTCAGGAGGATCCGACATTTATGGGACTTTGTATTCTGCGGCCAAGAGGCATGCAAAGGAGGCCAAGACTGAAAGGGGAGATAAAAAAGCCAGGATGACTACCCTCACAACTGATAAAGTGATCACTTTCGACAGTGATGACAGGGATACTGTCCAGGATCCTCACCATGATGCTCTAGTAATAACGTTATATGTTGCTAACCATTTTGTACGCATGATATTGGTGGAGAATGGCAGCTCCGTCAACATAATCTAACTAGAAACTTTGAAAAGAATAAGTGTATCTCTGATGGATATTACTTCGAAGTCCACCGTGCTTGCAGGGTTCAGTGGAGAGGCCAGGAACACAGTGGGAGAGATAAAGTTACCAGTATATGTTGAAGGGGTCAACTCAATACAACGTTTCTGGGTGATGGACTCCCTATCCTGCTACAATATCATACTAGGCAGGCCATGGATCCATGATATGAAGGCTGTGCCATCGACTTATCATCAGTGCGTCAAGATCCCTACCCCTTGGGGGGTTGTCAAGATTGATAGTGACCAGCAGGAGGCGAAGGAATGTTACTCATCCTCGATGAAATCCTCAGTCAAGCCTCATGCAGCATAGAAATTAAAGATGCGGGCCCAGGATATCATGGAGGCTTCGGAGCAGGATGTAAAGAAAATAATCCTGGATCAGGATAATCCGGATATCTCGGTGCTCGTAGGAACCAATATCCCACAGGATATTGAAAATCAATTGACTAATTTTTTGAAATGCAGGATGTCCACATTCGCATGGAAGCACGAGGATATGACAGGTATTTCCAAGGATATTATAACACATAAGCTCGGTATTGACAGGTCATTCAAGCCGGTACAACAAAAGAGAAGGAAATTTGCTCCGGAACGAAATGTGATCATCCAAGAGGAAGTTGAAAGACTACTAAGGAGCAAGATGATTAGAGAAGTGAAGTTTCCTAAATGGCTCGCGAACGTAGTCGTGGTACGAAAGAAAAATGGGAAATGGAGAGTTTGTGTGGATTACACAGACTTAAACAAAGCTTGTCCCAAAGACCCGTTTCCTCTACCTTATTTTGATTCAATGGTAGATGCTACCACCGGCCACGAGATGTTAACCTTCATGGATGCCTCTTCAGGATTTCAGCAAATCCAAATGGAACCCTCTGATCAGGAGGATACTGCTTTCATGACACCCACAGGTATTTATTGTGATACTGCTATGCCCTTTGGTTTGAAAAATGCAGGTGCAACATACCAGAGGTTGGTAAACATGATGTTTAAAGACAAACTGGGGGACACCATGGAGGTATATATTGACGATATGGTGGTGAAATCTAAAAAGGCTGAAGATCACCTCCAGGATATTAAGGAAGCGTTTGATATCCTGGATCAATATAACATGAAACTAAATCCTGCTAAGTGCCATTTCGGAGTGGGGGCAGGAAAGTTTCTAGGATATATGGTGACCAAAAGGGGGATAGAGGCAAGCCCGGAGCAGATTAAAGCTATTCTAGATATAAAATCGCGTTCAAATATGAAGGATGTTCAACGATTAACAGGCCGAGTAGCAGCGTTGAACAGATTTATTTCAAGATCCTCAGAGAAGTTCAAGGAATTTTATGATATCGTCAAGAAGAATAAGAAGTTTGAATGGGGAGCAAAGCATGAAGAAGCCTTGCAGGATTTGAAGCAATATCTTTCAACCGCACCCTTATTGATGAAGCCTGAGGATGGCGAACCATTATCCCTGTATCTTGCAGTATCAGGAAATGCAGTAAGTGTTGTCCTTGTAAAGGATCATGAAGGTCAGCAGTATCCTGTTTATTATGTTAGTAAAAGTTTATTAGATGCTGAAACTAGGTATTCTCATCTAGAAAAATTGATATTAGCCCTAGTTATGGCATCAACAAAACTTAGACATTATTTTGAGACACATAGGATTCATGTTAAAACCAATTATCCCGTTAAAAATGTGCTTAGGAAACCTGAGATGTCTGGTAGGATGGCTAAATGGTCAGTGAAATTAAGCGCTTTTGATCTAGTATATGAGCCTAGAAATGCCATAAAGTCTCAGGCCTTAGCTGACTTTGTGGCTGATTTCAGTAGTGACATTCAAAATGAAGCAGAATATGAAGCTTTAATTGCAGGATTAGAGTTGGCTAAAAATATGAGTATCAAGAATTTGCAAGTATATGTTGATTCTTTGTTAATCACTAATCATTTTAATGGAACCTATGCAGTTAAGGGTGAGAAGTTAATCGAGTATCTTGAAATTCTCAAAAAATTAGCAGGATATTTCGATATTTTTACACTTGAACAGGTACCAAGAGAGGATAACGCTGAAGCTGATGCCTTAGCAAATCTGGGATCATCGGTCAGGATACCAGAAGGAACACGAATACCAATATTACATATCCTTTATCCTGCAACGAAACCTCAGGATAAGGAAGTAATAAGTATTCAGGATCCTGATGGTGAACATCCCGAGCGGGATCCTAAGTCCTGGACAGCTCTAATCATGAGATATCTCAAGGAAGGACACATTCCAAAGGATGAGAACCCTAAGGCCTTCAGAATGAAGGTATCACGATTCACTATTATAAATAATGTTTTGTACAAGAAAACTCTTGCAGGACCGTATCTGAGGTGCTTGGAGGATCCCGAAACCAAAGAAGTGCTTCAGGATATACACGAAGGGGATTGTGGTAATCATACTGGGGGCAGGTCATTGTTCTCAAAAGTATTTAGAACAGGATATTATTGGCCAACAATGAGGAAAGATGCTGCTGAATATGCTCGAAGATGTGATGCATGTCAAAGACACAGTAACATATTACATCAGCCGGCCGAACCACTTTATCCTATAACTTCCCCATGGCCATTCATGAAATGGGGGGATGGATATAGTAGGGAAATTACCAAAAGCTCCAGGAGGAAAAGTCTTTATGCTGGCAATGACCCATTATTTCTCTAAATGGGTAGAAGCTGAAGCATTTGTTCAAGTTAGAGATCAAGAAGTGGTATCTTTCATAAAAAGGAATATCCTGACTAGGTTTGGAGTACCAGCTGAGATAATTTGTGACAATGGATCTCAGTTCATCAGCAAAAGAACCACTGATTTTTGCAAAAGTTGGGGAATTAAGATGATCACGTCAACTCCGGTACATCCTCAAGCAAATGGGCAAGCAGAATCCTCGAATAAGATAATTGTCAACAACTTGAAAAAGAGACTAGGGGCTAAGAAAGGAAAATGGGCAGAAGAGTTACCCTTTGTTTTGTGGGCTGATAGGACAACGGTGAAGAGTGCAACTGGCCAAACTCCGTTTTCCTTGGTGTTTGGAGCAGAAGCGGTGATCCCGACAGAGATGGTGATACCTACAGCAAGATCCAACCTCTGGGATCCTGAGAAGAATCCTGAAGCCCTATGTCAAGAATTGGATACTATTGATGAGACAAGGGATGCGACAAAGTTGAGAATGGCAGCATATCAACAGAGGATATCCAGAGCATATAACAAGAATATAAGGACTAGGAGATTTCAAGTTGAAGATTGGGTATTGAGAAAGGCTTTTCAGAATACTACTAATCCTGCTGATGGAAAGTTAGCTCCAAAATGGGAAGGACCCTATGAGGTTGAATCAGAATCAGGAAAAGGAGCATACCTACTCAAGAATATGGAGGGGGATATGCTACCGAGATCCTAGAATGCTATACATCTAAAACTCTATTTCAAGTGAGTATGAAATTTAAATTCTAACTCAGGATGGTATGGATTTTTTTAAAATTTTGATATTATTTACTATTTTGAACCCATTACTGACTTAGGCATCGGAGGGGTGTTTGCCAAGCTAACACCCACCTTAGCTTACGGTTGTTTTGCAATATATACTTCGAGAAAAAAGCATCAGGATATACACTCAGGATACTTCGGAAGATTAGAGGATTGACCCCCTCTCTCACGTCTAAGGGATCCTAATCCCTTCACAGGTCTAAAGGTATTCACCTTTCTTCCGAATTGGGTTTAAACACCCTGCCTAGAGCACAAGTTATTCGGGAATAGTTTAAGGTGGCGGGACCAGTTCATGTAAAAGTGGCTGACAATTTCGTTACTATTGGCTATATCCTGAATCCTAAAGGTATATGAGGATTGATCACCCTCTCTCACGAAAGGGTATTTTCATACTCTCTAAGGTTTAAACGTTTTCACCTTTCTAAGTCTTGGAGTTTATACACTCCCGCCTGTAGCATAAGAAAATTTGGGATTTTCCATAGGATATTAAGGATTTGTCTCCAGTATATTTTTGAGTTTTACCCCTATAACACAAGAATTGTCTGAACAGTTGGAACTAATGTTCAAAAATTTTCTAAAGTGTTTAAAGACTTCATGCACAGAGGACATTCCTTCTAAAGCAATTATGTGAAGCTCAAAAGATCAAAATTGGGCTAAGTGTCTCGGACTGGGGACATCTTAGCACGAGAAGTCGCAAAAGGGGTTGGAGTTTAATACTAGGGTTACACTCAGTTCCTGGTATGATCTTTCCTTTGTAAACCTTACGTGAATTTTTTAACTCTGATTAAGGCTCAAATATCCTGAAAAGGATATATCTTTAGGATATGTCTTCAAAATATGTTTTTGGGATACGTTTCGGGATATTTGATTGAAATATTTGGGAAATGATACTTGGATTGAAAATTAAAACTTTGATCAAACAAGAGTTGTCAAAACAGGTTTTAGAAAATAGATTATCTTTTATTCTTTAAAAATTTTGTCTAAAATTGTTTGGAAATTCTATAAAGGTCTTTGTAATATATCACTGAGTATATTGATCAGGATAATTTCAAAAGATAGTTGCACAAATTTTGCAAAGCTAAAACCTACACTAACAAATGCATGACAGAAATTAAAAGGCAACCACAAATAAGTCAAAAGGAAGTTATATTATTAACATGTCAAAAGTTGTGCTTTTGGTTTCACCTCAAACCGAGGCCCATCCGCCAAAAGCACGATTAGTCTTTACCATACTTACATAACGGTTGAAGGTTCTATCTCAAAAAGGGACCTGTCCACCTTCAACCGTTACGTCATTCATAACAGGTTATATTAACCGATGACCAAGGGCTTCGTCCTGAAACCCAGGACCCATCCACCTTTGGTCGTCGTATTATTCTAGTGCTGGAAATATAAATTGTCCAACGACAGGAAAAGTAAATTGTTTGTACAAAATACAACGATTGGATTTAAAAAAGTGGGCTCCGGCCTTGGCATGTATATCCATCATCGCCCACTTCGCTGCCTAAGGGGCAACACCTTCTTGATCAGCAACCTCTTTCCCAACATCCAGTATCACCCTCGGGATTCTTCTCGGCATCATCACCAGTATTGGCCTCTTCCTCTGCCGCCTTAGAAGGCGCTTCACCAGCATGCTTTGTGGGATGAGCAACAGGATGGCCTCCAAGATCCTGTAATTTCGCTTCCCAAGCTTTGACATTCCAGGAGGGGCATTCGAAGCCCAAGGCTTTGGCCTTATAAGCCATCCTTAACCTGGCTTGGAGAAGGGAAATAACTACGGATGCTTTGAGACTGTCCCGATAGGAGCTCATATCCTGCTGGTATTGAAGAAGGGCGGCATCTAGCTTGGCTTGAGCATCCTCGTTGGCCTTGTGAAGGACGGCTTGGTGCTCCTGGGTCATTGCCTTGAACTTATCTTCATAATGCTGGGACTTGGCGGCCGCAATCGCTCCTTGATCAGCTATACTAGCTTCTGCTTTTTCGAGCTTGATCTCCAACATCTTATTAAGCCCGCAGACATCTTCATACAAGTGCATGAGACGATCCAAGCCCTGCAGTTAAAGACACAGGTATCAATATGAAATGTGCAGGATAATGGTTAACATACATGTTCAGGATATCGGATGGGATTTTATACCTGCTTAAGGAATGAAGTGGCTTCATTAAATCCGTGGTTCCCGAGAGAAAAAGTCTCGGAGGTAGCTGGAGAATCCGTTTCCTTTCTCTTCCGGGCGCTGGCAGCATGAGTCCTGGAGGCTGGAGGGGGCTTAGGAACAATAATAGCCTTTGAGCTGCTGGATTTGGAGGACATGGTGACCTGGGGGCTTGGTTCCTTGTTTACAGAGAGGGGAGCGGGGTAGCTGTCCAGTTCATCGAGATCAAAGATCTCTGGAGTTTTAGCTGGTGCTGTATAAAGAGAAGAAATATTTGATCCATGAGTATTTTTAAGCTAATACATACATTTCGTACTAACATACTTACCAGACATCTCGGAGCTAGATCTCTGGCTTGAGCTTGCAGGTAATAGGGAGAAAGTTCTTTCACTCTTTGGAAGTTGGTAAATGCTTTTGATCCTCTGTTCAGACTCAGCGCTTGGAGGGGCAAGTTCCTTGAGATTTGCTGCACAAAAAATAAAGCTGTCAATTCAAGATACAATTTCAGGATATGATTGGGGATATTCCTAAAACCCTAAATCCTACCGGAAGTCAGCCACTTCACCAGAAGGTCAAGACCTCTAGTAATGGAATCCCTTTTTACAAAAAAAGAACTTTTGTTTCCATTTCTCCTCATTCTTCGTGGCTTTAAGAACAATAGGATTTTTGGAAGTAGAGAAAAGGAGAAAACGACTGTTGCCGTGAGAACGAAGGCGATAGGCCATCGAGAGATCTTCAATACAAAGATCAGGGATGAAACGGGATCTGGTTTGGTCTAAGGTCACCAGCACTCGCCAAACCATAGGCATGGTTTGGGCATAACTGAGACCGGTAAGCTCAAAGAAGCGGGATATAAAGGTCGGAAACGGATATCGGATCCAATAGAAAAAGGGTAAGCCATGAAGCAGACCCATTCAGTGGAAGAGAAATCCGATCGGATTTCCCTATCGAAAGAACGAATGATTGTTCCAACGGGGAAGGCACCAGAAGCTTGCAGAGAGGCTATGTCGGCATTGTTAAATGAGCAGATTTCTTTTTCGGGTTTGTTAAGAAGGTTTTGGGCTTCAAAGGATGAAGTCGGGTCGCCTGTGTGAGATCTCGTTTTGCTAGCCAAGAAGAATTTTGATAAAGGAAAACAGAGGGAAAGAAGGAAGGAGAAAAGTACCTGAGAAATCGCCTAGAATATGGTGATGATGATATGTGATAAGTCGGTCAAATAAAAGCTGAGATTGGAGGGGGGTAAAGAGTAAATGTTGCATTGAAAATTGCACAATGTCACCTCAATCGTCGTTTTGATTTAATAACCTCGATTTGCGAGACAGGACTTTTAAAATATATCCGTTGGATTGGTATACCAACAGATACATTTGGGGACAATTGTTATGGGTCATTTTCTGAGTATATATATCCTGATTAATATTCTGCTTTTGATTGTTTACTTGTGATCAGGATACCGGATCAGGATATTGGTAACATCCTGGTGCGATATCCTGGTATTAACTAAATAATCACGTGCAGGTTAGAAGTTGTGGGTCACTAACGGTCGAATGGACCTCTTCTCCTTAAGACTCGGGCAAACCAGTTACATGAGAGACGTTGAACCTGAAGGACCAGGTCTACAACGTTCAAGTAGGGAATATCTGCCGAATCCCGGTTTAGTAGGATAGTTTGTTGAATTTATTTTACTATAAATAGATGGGGCGGATCAGATTAAGGCACGGAAATTTTTTACACACACTTTGCTCTCTAGCTTCTAGCAAACACTACACACAAACACTTGTATTCGAATTACCTTGTAACACCTAGTTGATCCGCATCACATCCTGCACTGTATCCTAATATTCGAAGTAATAGAAGAACAAGGCAGCTGCAATTGTCAGCTCCCGAGGTTTTGTGCCGACGATCTAGATTGATCAAGGGCTTTCCTCGTATATCTCGTGTCACCCTTTACATTTTTGCTCATTGTTTGATCATAGAAACAGCTCTATATCCGGAGCCGTATCCTCAAACTGTTTTTGCAAATAATTTGATTAACATATTTTTTACACTCGTTTCTAGCACACTACCTCACTTAACTAATTTGATCACTTAATTGCTTCGGTAATTTTTTTACCAAAACAGTAAGATTTCTGAAAAGCTTATTCTCTCATTTTGGAACTCCAAAAGCATAAATAAGTGATAGAGGCACCCATTTTTGTAACCATCAAATAGAGGTGCTTGGTTCACTTCAAAAACATCCCTTGGCAAACCACCTCTTTCCCACTTCACCCACACTCCACCACCATCACAACACCCACATCCACCACCATCATCCATCATCCACCATAGAGTGTGTGTAGTAGTCTCGGGATCCAAGATTGATAGTAAGAGTTCTTGACAATCAAATGCCATGTTTGCCTAAGTCTCTTACATCACTTAGTGAAGACAAGCATTTAGTGTAACACTTTTGATTTTTAATCTTTTCGCACTTTTTATTTGGTTTTGTATTAATAACTTTAATAACTAGTTTCTTATGTTGAAGGTGAAACTTCCTTATCATTTGTCATTGGTATTTTGGTGTTATTTTACTGTATATATAAAATAAAAGATTTACACCATTCATATCTCTACGGTCTATATAGAGATATGTTGGCTACCTGGTCCGGGGTTAAGGGAATGGTTTGGTAAGGTTCTTGCCTTGTTCAGTGTATAGATCCTGCAAGGACATGGGTCAAGCTTACTAGGACCTCCTTCAATACCCACTGGTATTGGATGGCGGGGGTGCAAATGGCTTGTTCCCCTCATATGTAAACTACTATTAATACATTAACCCGGCTACTTGGGATTGTATCCCTGCTGACTCAATCCACTTAGCCGAGGGTAACGTCACCTTCAAAAGAGGGGCCTACCACATTATGCATTAATAACTTAATTAATTATCTTTCAATATTCTGACCCTTTAGGATTGTATCCTTGCTGACTCAAACTACTGGGTTGAGGGTAACATCACCTTCAAAAGAGGGGCCTACTACTATAACTAAGATAATCTCTTAAAAAGTGCAAAAGTGTGGAAATCATCAAAGGTTACACTAAAGGCGAGTCAGATCCAAGTGATTCATCTTGTCTATCTGTTTTTTTATTTTATTTCTATTTTCAACATTTTTAGTTCTATTTTCATATTTAAAACCTTTTTCTAAAATTTTTGATTTGATTAGACGTTGAGGATAAACCGGTATTAAAAGCTCTTGTATCCTTGGATGACCTCGGTATCTTACCAACGCTATACTACGCTCACGATGGGTGCACTTGCCCATATGTGTGTTTAGTGTTAGTAAAATATCGTGTTTTATAAATTTAAAACTTGACTTAAGTGTTAAAAAGGGCTTAAAATATACATAAAAAGATATCACACCTAACACACATCAGCCCTTATGCATCTGAAAATCAAGTTCGTCATCAATAAGTGATTTAATCACATAGGGCTTGTTTTCAATTAAGAATAAGTGAGTATCTCACATCATATACATTGAAAACAGATGATAAACAGTATACTCACCGGTAAGATGAATTCTCGTGCATGTCTTGATATGGGAATGTGTCGTGAGTGGATGAACATCAGTGAGTAGTATAAATCATACACTAAAGCGTATCTCCTAATCATGATTACATCTGATAAGTTGAGCTTATGTGGACAACAATACCGATAATTGTGGTAGGATGCTTATCTAAATATTTACAATAAACCAAATCCGTTTTGTCAAGACAGTAAGCTGGTATGATTCTCTTACCTTGAAAATCGAAAAAGATGGTAACTTAGTGTATAGGTAGTTAATGTTGTAAATGTTTGTTTTAGTTTTACCTTTTTGCATTTAGATTCTTAGGATTTTAATTTTTATTTATTTTTTAAAATTTAATTTTCTGGATTAGCCGAAGTTGTCGCTCGAATGTTTTCTACCGGGAAAAAGCCCAAAATCAACTTGTCATTAATATCACAACTTCATAAAATCCTTTTTGCAAATCTGGTAAACTTGAAAACAAAAACTGCTTAAATCTATTCATGGTACTTCTAAGTTGGTGTTTGCTATGTTGGAAAAGTTTCACGAAGAACCAAAAGGTTCACGAAGAATCAAAGAGTTCAAGAAGATCCAAAGGTCAACGAAAAATGATTTTAGTCAACGAAGAATCATTCTTCATGACAGATTGTTCACTGGATTGGACTTTTGGCGAAGAATCCCATTCTTCGTTGGGTAATGGTATTGGGCTTAACAGTTTGAGCCCATCATTGATTCTTCGTCGGCCCAAAACATTGTTCGTTGACCATGGGTTGTTCGTAGGGGGTCCTGGTATATAAAGGGGTGGGGTATCGATGAAGTCTTATCCTTTTCAAAACTACTTTTCACTTTTACTTT
>JARYGA010020409.1:0-29205 GCA_030545235.1 Helianthus tuberosus
ACGACATAGTTCAACGAAGCACGAGGTGTACATTTCTGATACTACCGGCACAGACAATGACGACTTTCAGCCCTTTGTGCACTGCCTGAAGTTGTAGCAGAGCCTACTGATGGCCATCTTGTTGGGAATTTGCCACTGGCGGTGATCCCTGCTCCTGTGCCCCTTGCCGCTTATCTCGTTGTTGATATGCCCCCGACATTGCCTCTAAAGACGATGTCGAACTATTAAGAGGAGGACCCACTTGAGGGCAAGGCCCTCTCGCTGCTAGCATTAGACTACTGCATGCGGACGCTCCTGTAGGGGAAACTCATTTCCCTATCCCAGACTCATTTGAGTCTCTGACATCCGCGTCTTCGCACATACAGGGAATGCAGCACCACTTACACGACGCCGACCCTGATATGGCATCATCAGCTGAACCGGATCCCACACACAGCTTTGAGTTTGATCGCGATTATGAGGACAATTCTGTTTTTCCGCCTGGTGTTGATCCGGACCATGACATCGAGTTCATGCACTTAGACCAGCCCTTGGGGGATCCTGTAACCCCTGTGATTGTTGATCCAGCTGATTTTGAGATGGAGTTTTTGATTCGAAGCTAGCCGTGGCCCCTGAGCCAGGCGTTGCTCCTGACCCCGCATTGGAGTATGACCCTGTTCATGCCAATGCACCGGCTGTTGCTCCTTGATTGATCATCTGCTTGGATGAGAGAAAATTTGGGGTAACTGTGCAAGACAATTTATTATTACGGGGGCCCACGTAATAACGATTTGTAGTGCACAGGAATCCTGGTGGACTCTGCAGGCCAAGCTAATGATAACCAATGCAGCAGGAAATAACCTAAACACAAATGACCTAGGCGATGTAGCCTCGAGATCATTCTATTACAAGCAACAAGCCAAATTGACAAGCCTATGTGAAGGCTCAGGAATTTATTTCCCCACTTATACAGTGAGTATATTTGCGTGTGAACTGGGGTGATTACATGATGGCTTACGTTGCTATATATATACCCCAAAGACAATTGAAACATTGTCCAACCCGCTTCACACTATTTTGACAAAAAGAATGTCACCCAGACATGACACAAACACCAGTACGTCGCCAAGGACAGAAGACGAGCTGCAAGAACGCATCTCACAGATAAATGCACGACATGAAGCCCTCCACTCTAAGTACAACGATGGCATTACTGGAGATAACCCTCCAACTGGCTGCACCTATAAACAGTTCCTGAACTGCAAGCCTTAAGACTTTGACGGAACAGGAGGCACCGATGCATTTGTTCGTTGGTCCGAAGAGACCAACTCCATTCTAAGAACGAGTAACTGTTCGCCCCAACAGAGTGTTACCTATATCTCGGGGATATTTCTAGATAGCACACTCTCTTAGTGGAACCTTCAGGTTCAGACCCTTGGCACAGACGCTGCTTATACACTGAGCTGGGACGATCTCAAGGAAACGATTGAGAAGAAATGTTGTTTTAGGACAGAAATTCAGAAACTTGACGTGGAGTCCTGAAATTTGAGAAAGGACGAACCAGAGACTCCTGAACATGACCAGCGATCGCATGACTTGTCTAGGGTCGTCCCCTACTAAGTCATTGATGTAGTATGATATAGTGGTGTACTTGTGAGCTTTACATTGTGGTCTCGAATTGTGGCAATACAATCGCAGTATTCTCATCACATGCGATGTTCAATCAATTGTTTATGTCCTATAGCATAAGAGGTTATGTGATTGACTTGTTGATAACATGAGATGTTATGTGTTGGTATTGTTGAATGCATACGTACACTTCACTTGCTATGACCTAACCTATGTGAAACATCTTTTAGAAGATGCCGCCAAGACGCGAAATGCGCATGCCCACCTCTGAGGCAGAACTTAAGGAGATAATTGCTGCAGCTATAGCACAGCACGAGGCCCTACGCTCCGAACCAATCAAAGGTACCTCAGAAAATAACGGTTGTTCCTACTGGCACTTCCTCAACTACAAGCCTCCTAAGTTCGACGGCACTAGGGGTGCCATAACTTTTGTAAAATGGATTGAAAGTATGGAATCCATCTTTCGAATGAGTGGCTGTACGCCAGAACAACAGGTCCCATACATTTCTGAGTTGTTTCAAGATGGAGCTCGATTATGGTGGAATCTTCAGGTTCGAATAATGGGCCTAACTACAGCATACGCGTTAACTTGGGATGAGTTGAAAGGAATGATGCATAAGAAGTATTGCCCCCACACGGAAACCCAGAAGTGGGAAGATGAATTTCGGAGCCTAATGATGGAAGGTCCGAAGGTGTTGGAGTACGTGCAACGACTCCATGATCTGTCACAAATTGTTCCATACCTGGTAAAACCAGAACTGAAGAAATTGGAACAATTCATTTGGGAACTGGCGCCTCAAGTCTTGAGCTTGATGACAACATCAACGCCACCAACAACTGATGCTGCAAGTAAGATGGGTTTGGCACTCGCTACGGAGGCAATTAGACTAGAAAAACTTGCAGACCCTGACAAGGAGACTCAGGTAGAGTCATCCGGAAAGAACAAAAGGAAGCTCACTGAAGGTACCCGAACGAATAATGAGAACAAAGGAAAGGGTTATATGGGCACTCTGCCCAAGTGTAACACATGCCAGCGTCATCATTCTGGCCAATGTGGACTGAAAACATGCGAAGTATGTGGGAAACGTGGTCACTTGAAGGACACTTGTTGGGCCCCTGCCGGTCGGGGAGGCCAAGGAGGATTTGGGAATAAAGATAATAACCGTGGTGGTTTTGGAAGTCGCCTACAGGGAAAAGATTACAAGGGTATCCTACCTAAGTGCGACAATTGTTTACGTTATCATGTCGGGCGATGCAAATATGGAAATTATGGTAACTGTGGCAAGGTGGGACATGTTAAGGAAACTTGTTGGCAAAATACTGAACTTAGTAATAGGGGCCAAGACTGTAGTAAGAATCACGAAGGGGACAACGACAATGATAATTGTCAAGGCGGAATGAGTGATGAACAGAAGCGTGCTCGAGGATGTTTAAACCGTGGAAACAAAAAGCATTTCAGAAGATACTGCCCGAAGACAATCAGGCGCAAGGATGAAAGCTCCCCGTCGGAGCTAGGGAGGCACGCCAGAGATCCAAGCATGGATAGCGGTACGTCCCACATTACTCAATATTATGCATCCGTATTGCCAACTACTGTTGCAAATTTTACGATTCACAACTCTAGTATTCAAGGACATAATTGGTTTACGTAGCGAGTGAGTAATTATTCCAGTACCCATTAGAACTAGCTTGGGGGAAGCTAGTGGAAGTCAACGCAGTAACTGGAATCGGCACGATAGAACCCGGAGAGCGCAAGTTTACGCAAGAGCTATTGCCAGTTGAGTTTGGAAGCTTCGACGTGATGATTGGGATGGACTGGTTGACGAACAACCATGCGGAGATTGTCATCCGCGCCCCAAAAACGAACGGAGAAATTATCGTGACTCACGGAGCAGGATACGCTCCTACGGATTATCAGACTAAGAAGACCCGAAAAGTCTCGCATAGAGGATGTGTTGCATTCTTGGCTCATGTTGTGGAAAAGGAAGTCAAAGAACCAAAACTCGAAGATATCCTTGTGATTGGAGAATACCCCGAAGTCTTCCTCGAAGACTTGCCGGAATCATCTCCTCACGATTTGTCAAATCCCGCGTCGACTTAATTCCGGGCACTGCACCCGTAGTCGATGCATCATAGCAACTTACATTTTCGGAGATGCAAGGACTGACAGAGAAATGTTAGCAATGGTTAGAGAAGGAAGATAACAGACCAAAATTTCCTTTTGGGGTAATCCCATCTTTTACCCATCAAAAAGAAGGACGATGATTTTCAATAAACATCAACTACCGAGAACTGAATAAGCTAACGATCGAGGATAGATATCCTCTGCCAAGAATCGACGATCTGTTCGATCAACTTCAAGGTTCAAGCCTTTACTCTAAGATCGATCTTCGATCTGGATACCATCAATTAAGGATACAGGAGGAAAGTATCCCGAAAACAGCCTTCCGAACTCGTTATGAACACTACGAGTTCCTCGTTATGCCATTTGGTTTGACGAACGCGCCTGCGGTATTCATGGATCTAATGAATAGAGTTTGCAAGCCATACTTAGACAAGTTCGTGATTGTATTCATCAACGACATCCTGATTTACTCAAAGACGAAGGCTGAACACGAACAACATCTTAGAACCATATTGGAGCTGCTAAAGAAGGAACAGCTGTACGCCAAATTCTCCAAGTGCGAGTTTTGGCTACGCGAAGTCCAGTTCTTGGACATGTGGTTAATGGGGATGGAATTCATGTTGATCCCGCAAAGATCGAGGCAATCAAGAATTGGGAAACGCCTACAACGCCAACCGAGATTCGACAATTCTTGGGGTTGGCTGGCTACTATCGAAGGTTCATCAAGGATTTCTCGAAAATCGCTCAACCGTTGACGCTCCTCACGCAGAAGGACAAGACGTTTGATTGGGGAATCAAACAGGATGAAGCGTTTCAGATATTGAAGGATAAGCTTTGTAACGCGCCAATCTTAGCTCTACCAGAAGGTACTGATGACTTCGTGGTATACCGCGACGCGTCGCGTCAGGGATTGGGTTGTGTGTTGATGCAACACCAAAAGGTCATTGCTTACGCATCACGCCAACTGAAAGTGCACGAAAAGAATTATACCACACACGATTTAGAGCTTGGCGCAGTGGTTTTTGTTTTAAAGATCTGGAGACACTACCTGTATGGTACGAAGTGCACAATCTTCACAGATCACAAAAGCCTACAGCATATATTTAACCAGAAGGAGTTGAATATGAGGCAAAGGCGATGGGTTGAGTTGCTAAACGACTACGACTGCGAGATAAAGTATCACCCAGGGAAGGCGAATGTAGTCGCCGATGCCCTAAGTCGTAAAGAAAGAATCAAGCCCATAAGGGTTAGAGCTTTGGAAATGATTATACGAACCGATCTTTCCTCGCGCATTCGTGCTGCACAACAAGAAGCTCTCAAGGAGGGAAACCTTGAGGAAGAATATCTCCGTGGAATGGAGGAGCTTTTGGTACCAAACGAGGAAGGAACGTTGCGTTTTGAGAAAAGGATTTGGGTTCCTCTGTTTGGTGGATTAAGGGAAGTTATTTTTAACGAAGCGCACAAGTCACGGTACTCTATCCACCCTGGATCGGATAAGATGTACCAGGATCTCAAAAATTACTATTGGTGGCCTAGGATGAAAGGCGACGTTGCTGTTCACGTGAGCAAATGTTTAACGTGCGCTAAGGTCAAGGCAGAATACCAGAAGCCTTCGGGACTTCTGCAACAACCTGAGATTCCCAAGTGGAAGTGGGAACAAATCTCAATGGATTTTGTTACAAAACTGCCAAGAACGCCAAGAGGCCATGATATGATTTGGGTGATTGTTGACCGCCTAACAAAGTCCGCACACTTTCTGCCAATCAAGGAGAAAGACAGTACTAGTAAACTTGCGGAAATTTACTTGAGAGAGATCGTAGCACGTCATGGAGTACCACTCTCGATCATCTCTGATAGAGACGGAAGGTTTGTGTCAAGGATATGGCAATCCTTCCAAGAATCTTTTGGCTCACAATTGAATCTGAGCACTGCGTTTCATCCGCAAACTGACGGCCAGAGCGAGCGAACGATACAAACTTTGGAAGACATGCTGAGGGCATGTGTTATGGATTTGGGCGGTAGCTGGGATAAACACTTACCTTTGGTCGAATTTTCATACAACAACAGCTACCACACCAGTATTGGTGTCGCGCCATTTGAGGCCCTATACGGACGCAAGTGCCGATCACCACTATGTTGGTCTGACGCAGGTGATAGGCAGCTTGCTGGTCCCGAGATCGTCCAAGAGACGACAGACAAGATCGCGCAAATACTTAAACGCATCGAAGCCGCTCGCCACAGACAAAAGGCCTACGCGGATCCAAACCGGAAACATGTGGATTTCCAAGTTGGGGAAATGGTGTTATTGAAGGTTTCACCCTGGAAGGGGGTGGCACGCTTTGGTAAGCATGGAAAGTTAAATCCGCGCTACATTGGTCCCTTCAGACTTCTGGAAAGAATTGGGACAGTAGCATACAAGTTGGACCTACCTACTGAACTGAATGGTGTTCACGATACATTTCATGTATCCAATTTAAAGAAAAGTCCAACTCAAGTTGACGTTGCCATTCCTACCGACGAGATTCATATTGACGACACGCTCCACTTCGTAGAAGAACCTGTCGAGGTCACAGATTGGAAAGTTAACAAGACCCGCCGGAGCAGTGTCAAACTCGTCAAAGTTCGTTGGAATGCCAGACATGGTCCCGAATTCACATGGGAACGTGAGGACCGGATGAAAGAGAAATACCCCACTTATTTCCTAGGAACCCTGCTTCTACAAGCAGAACTTAAATTTCGGGACAAAATTTATTTAACGGGGGGAGAATGTGACAACCCGCACTAAACCAGGTATCCGTACAACTTAATTAATGATTAATTACTACTTGATTGCTGTGCTTGTTTGAAACTAGCTGATAAACTGCTACCTGCATACTGATACATGCACTTACTTGCATCATACTTTATATGCTGTCACTACATTATTTACATACGGCACCTTAGTGACAAACGTGATGCACAAAAAGCACAGTAGCACTAAACGGATACACAGTGAACATGCTGATATAACCAGCATCAGGCAGATACTGCCTCTAAGTCCTGTTAAGAGCATCACATATTTTGGCTACACTGGTAGTGGGTGTAGGGATATAAGGGTTATGGTACCGCGTCTCTAGGAATAAGATACACTGATTCGGATGTGCCTAAAACGTACTTTAAGTACCAAACACAGCACTTTAATAATTAATCCAGCTTCTAGCTGACTAGTAAAGTGCCAGAACATGAGAAAATATTACTAGACACTTTCTAAAGTGTCGGGAAAACAAATTGTGTCACTAAAAATGTTAGTAACGACACTTTAAAAGCGTTACAAAAGGCTTTAACAGATTACTATCCAACCGGACACCCGGACTTTACCCGGAACATGAAAATATTATTATTTTCACTATCTTTAATTTTCTGAGTCAGTTAGGGTCCCTGATTACCCTAACACCCGTCATAACACGCCTTATACGACTAACGAGGTTAACACTTAACAAACATAACTAACCTCCCTAACTAGTACTTAAAATCGAACTAGCCCCACCCCCCATACCCTAACCGGCCCCAAGACTAGGGGAACACAAGAGTACAAAATGGATTATTTTATTGAGTGGTGTCTAGTATCTATAAGACACAATACCCATTGGATACTTACTCCTAAATTGCCTATAAGTTCCTTGGATTACACAACATAATCACTTCACATAAAACACCAACTCAACCCTTCTCTCTTGCTCTCCCCCACTCTCGGCCGAACTCACCCCACCCCACCACCATACTTTCGGTTCTTGCTCTCAACATTCCAAGCATATACAAGCTTCACAAGTCACGTATTAGGAGCCTCGGAGCAAGCGGAACACGAAGGACCTCTACCGTTAGCTTTTACCCACGCGTTTTTCATCAAAGATCTTCCCTAGCCTTGAGCTAGAGGTATAATGTTTAAAACTTGTTCTTGAACATATCTAAAGTGGTTAAAAGGAATATTGTCGGTTAAACATCGTAAACATACATTTTGATGCATAAAAGTCTAGTAAAAGCTATAAAAGTGGTGGTTAATAGCATATAACTTGTGTAAAAGTCGTAGGACTTGATATACGTGATTTTTGAGACCCGATCTATGATGTGGTAGCTCGGATCTCCGTTTAACCCGACTTTGTAAGATCATGTATCTTCACATAAGCTCGTTTTTGACTAAATACAAGGGTTAAAGGCGAAACTCTACCACACAAGATACATGAACTTGTGTGAAAATATTTTACTTGTGTAAAAGTGATTTAACCGGTAAAATGGTGTTTAAAACTAGCGGATCTACGTATCCGCAAGTGGTATCTTCAAGGAACCACACATTTAAGAAACCATGTATTTTAAAGAAAGGATCTTACACTAATAAATATGGTTTTATAAACCACAAGTGTGTAAACACTTGTGAAACAAAGAGATCCGACAAAGAAGTAAATTTGCCACTTGTTACTAGAAGTTGTAAAGACGGATTTCTCTAAACACAAGGTTTTTATGAGATTAAAGTTACTTTATATAAAGATCTACATATATAAAGGGTGTTTACACTA
Organism: Helianthus tuberosus; assembly: GCA_030545235.1. NCBI lineage: Eukaryota > Viridiplantae > Streptophyta > Magnoliopsida > Asterales > Asteraceae > Helianthus > Helianthus tuberosus. The sequence continues at coordinate 8,284 of JARYGA010020409.1, forward strand.
TAGATTCGGAAAAACTGCAAGTTCATGCGATTATGCGATTTACATACTTGTCGACTAGTTTGATGTGTCGGAAATTGTTTGATTGAATAAAGAAGATTGTTGAATTGATTTGTTAAAAGAAAATGATACGCTTGAAAGCGTGGCCACCTCCAGTTACAGAGGAAACTCTGGCGAAATTTTCTAAAAACCTAACACTTAGAATTTTTACAAGTGTTAGAACTATTTTTGGACATACTTTCGAAACATAAATTTCGCCAGCACTATATTTTACTAAATATTCGGAGGTGGGATTTTCACAAAGATTAACGTGATAAGTATATTTGTCACAACACTGTTTATGTTTATTTTGTGAAAATACATAAATATTATTTTAGAGTAAAAATAATATTTTCAAGCGTTAATGATTCCAAAACTTTGCAAACGCTTCCACCAACATATAAGTTACACCGGTAATTACATTACCACAAGATTGATAAAACGTAACTTACGCACATGTATTGTATCCCCCATCCTTGGGAAGAAGTATAACTACCAAGTGTATACGGAACATAAACACGAAATAGTTGTCTAACTATTTCCCAAAGACTTAAACTATAAAGCTAAAGCACGGCCGTCCGTCTAATAGAATTAGCACTTGTAGGTCGTTGCACAGCTTACTGTATTGGAGACACTTGGTAGAGACGCGCATTCACTGTGAGTTCATGTCCCCCTTTTCTCTAACTGTTTTCAGTTTACTTAACTGCGGGGGTGAAATACATGTTACTATGATTTACGAGTACTTTACAACGGTATGTTTAACGTAAGGAGGTGTTATACGATCATGTGAGTGGATAGGACAACATGGGGCCATTAGTCCTCATGGAGGGACCGAGGGACAGGAGCGGTAGATCTATCTGGGTGTAGCGAGCCCAGCCCCCGGCCAAACTAGAAACGGACCGTGGGGTGACTTTGTCCACATACTTTGCCGTGGCGAAATCTGCTAGGTTTGAGTCTCCCTATTTGCACTTCACATATGTCAGTGGCCTTGCAAACCATTGGTGATCACAAGTCCTCTTACACTGCTACATACCACAACTATTTTTATACTCACAAGTGTTTTACATACTCACTTACACATGAACTCGCTCAACATTATTGTTGATTTTTCAACTTACATGTATTTCAGGAAATTAACGAGATCTGGCACGGTATGGCATGTTTTCCGCTGCACTAGTTTCCGAGGTCATCCGGGGTTTAGGGGATGTGTCTCTTTCCTGGACAAGACACAGTCCTTAAACCATGTTTATGTTATGTTTCAAGTTTGTAATGTCGTTGAACAAGGTTACGGTTGTTGGTTAAAACAATGGTACTGTATTTGGTTTTCAAAACTTAATGGATGATCTTGCATGTTTTTAACTCATATAGCGTTGGTATGATTAAGCTATGGTATTAAGAAGTCACACCAAAATTAACCACGCTTCCGCAAAGCCAGGGTGTGACAGGTCTCGAGTCGAAATCAATTTAAATATCTCAAACTTGTGGGCCGGGCCTTTAATAACATGGGCCGAGACCACAGTCTCGAATCGAGACCACTTCAACAATTAGAAAATCGGATTTATTAAATAAAAATTTCACTTATTTTCAGCAATCCAATTTTTTTTTTTTAAACATTTTCTAATTTAACCCGTTAAACTTTCTGAGCATATTTTATTAGACTAAAACCTATAAACACAAAAATAAATAATATTGAAATATTATTTACAAAATAAATAAAATACGAAAATATCATAATTTGCTCAGGGATCAAATCACGGGTTTCGGGCTTGACCACACTTATCAACACTGATCTACTACTGAATGATCTAGACAATTGCCAATATATTTGTCCACCTAAACTCATCTCCCTAGACCTTTTTCATATAACTGCCTGTAACAAGTTTATCATGTTTTAATTTCTTAACAATGAACACCCAAACAAATACTAATCAGATCTCGGAATCATAGACAGCACACCCTATCATGTAAGTAGCTTCCCTACCACATATTTCACAAGTCCAATCCAGATCTCTGAAATCTTAACTGGGAATAGATTGAGAAGAGAATAGAATAGATCTTTTACAGAGATGGTATAATATACAAAATCAAATGAGTTTTTCTCAATTTGATATAGGTTTCTAGGGTTTCTTTTGGGCACTTGAGGGCCTCTTTCGGGTGTTTAATTGATCTACAGAGCGACAACGTACAGCTAGGTCAGCATGTATCTGGATGCAGCAGAAGCTGACGTTGCCTAGCACCTCCAGGTCAGCATATATCTGGATGCAGCAAAGGAGATACACGACTTTTTCAGAGAAGATTTCAGAGTCAGATCAAAATTGTGTGTATCGGGACAACATACAGACATTCAAATAGAAATGAGCTAATTCCAAGTGATTTTCTTTCCTGAGGTCATGTACTATTTTAGTTCTGAACAGAAACAGCCAATGTTTCCAGCCTAAAGGATAGAGCCTACCAACACATCATACTAGAGTCAAACTATTTCGATACTGGTCTTACATGAGTCAGCCCTCAACCATAATGTGAAAATTCATTTCATTTCCCAGTCATGCAACACCTCTTTTTGTATTTTTCTCTTTTTTTTAATGTTTTTGTATTTTTTTTATTTTATTTTTTTAATGTTTTTGTATTTTTCAAAATTTCTCCCCCTAAATTTGAGCATAAATAAAAACTACCTAAGAATAGAAAACTTTATGAACAAATTTACCTACGAAAAACAAAAACATGCTCAGTCAGTAAAGCGGATCATTTTCAGAAAATCCACAAGCACTTTGAATTTTGAGCTGCTAACAGGTTTGGTAAACAAATCGGCAGCATTTGCATCTGTGTCGATTTGTTCAAGAGTAATAAGACCTCTGTCAAAGCAATCTCTAATAAAATGAACTTTTATGTCTATGTGCTTGGTTTTGGAGTGAAAGACAGGATTTCTAACAATTTGTATTGCAGCATCATTATCGCAGTAAATAGTAGTGTTGAGATAAGTCAAACCGTAATCCTGCAATTGATGTTGCATCCACACCACTTGAGAGCAAGATGCAGAAGCGGCAACATACTCAGCTTCAGCTGTAGAAATTGCCACCGTTTGTTGTTTCTTGCATTGCCATGAAATGAGCCTATCACCCAGAAATTGACATCCAGCTGATGTAGATTTCCTGTCACTATCAGTTCCTCCAAAGTTGCTATCAGAAAAAGCAAACAAGTCAAAATTAGAATCCCTCGGATACCACAGACCAAACCGAGGTCGGCCTTTAAGGTACCGAAAGATTCGTTTAATAGCAATAAGATGAGAAGTTTTAGGATTAGCCTGATATCTTGCACAGTTACAGACAGCAAACATAATATCCGGGCGGCTAGCTGTCAGATACATCAACGACCCGATCATAGACCTATACTGACGTTGATCCACAGGAGATCCTTCTTCATCTTCAGTCAATAATGGTCTCTCTGCCATTGGTGTTTCAGCTGATTTTGCTTCTGAAAATTGAATTTTGCTAGCACGTCATCCACATACTTCCCTTGATGGATAAGAATCCCTTGAGAATTCTGCTTGACTTGTAGACCCAAAAACAGTGTCATTTCCCCAAGAGCACTCATTTCAAATTTCTTCTTCATAACTCTCTCAAACTCCTTGCAAAGTTCCTCACTTGTAGATCCGAAAATAATATCATCGACATAGATTTGAACTAAGATCTGATCCTTGCCCACTTTCTTGATAAACAGAGTCTGGTCTATCGTGCCACGTGTGTACCCATGAGTCAGAAGATGTTCAGTTAATGTGGCATACCAAGCTCGTGGTGCTTGGTGTAATCCATACAATGCCTTATCTAACTTGTAGGCATATTCTGGATGATCTGGATGCACGAAACCTGGTGGTTGCTCAACAAAAATTTCTTCCTTCACATCTCCATATAGAAACGCTGTCTTGACGTCCATCTGATATACAGTAAACCCCATATATGACGCGTAAGCTAAGAAGATCCGGATGGCTTCAAGTCGAGCAACTGGAGCATAAACTTCATCATAATCCAGACCTTCTATTTGTCGAAATCCCTGAACCACCAGCCTTGCTTTATTTCGAACAATAACCCCTGCAGAATCTTGTTTGTTTCTGAACACCCATCTAGTTCCAAGTTTGCGCTTTCCCTTTGGTAACTCGAGAAGTTTCCATACTCCAAGTTTCTCAAACTGGTTCAGCTCTTCATGCATAGCATCTACCCAGCCTGGTTCCTGCAAAGCTATATCAACAGTTTTAGGTTCGATTTGTGAGATGTAGCAAGAATATAAACATGTATTGATGATTCCTGATTGGCTCCTGGTTAAAACTCCTGCATCTACAGGACCAATCACATTCTCTATAGGGTGATTTCGTTGGACACTTGTAGGTATTGCCATGTCAGGTACAGTCTCGTCTTCAGTGGTGTTGCTTGACTCCCCCTCATTAGATGCTGCAGTATGATGAACTACTGGAGTTGTAACAATGCAATCTTCAGGAATAGATTCAGGAAATAGTGCAGATCCTGAACCACTAGGTACAGTACCCCTTGATGTAGCACCTTCAGGGGATGAATGGGACATTTGCTAAGGCGTAGGATGTTGGGTGAAAACCATTCCCGGTGGGTCAATAGTATGATTTCTTGATCTTCCTTCAGCTTGTTCTTCCTCTTCAGAATCACCAAAAGACAGCGGTTGTTTTGGTGTAGACACACCTGCAACAGTGGGAACACTTGACAAAATGTCAAACGATTTGAATAATTCAGCATAATCATATAACCAATCTGGACCGACTCTAGCGTCCGTAGCATTCTCTTCGAGCCATTCAATGTTGCACGACTCGACGACCTTTTTAGTCACCTTGTTGTATACTCTATAGGCTGAACCTTTAGCATATCCAACAAAGTAACACTCGTCTCCTTTGACCTCAAACTTTCCATTAGCGTCCATAAGTAGTAACACACATGGACAACCAAAGATGCGAAAGTGTGAAACCGAAGGTTTACGTCCTTCCAAAATCTCATAAGGAGTTTTCATATGTCGTTTGTTTACTAAAGCATGATTCTGGACGTAACAAGCCGTGCTAACAGCTTCGGCCCAAAAGAAACTAGGAAGCTTCGAATCGGCCAGCATAGTTCGCGCAGCCTCTATAAGAGTGCGATTTCTTCTTTCTGCTACTCCATTTTGTTGTGGAGTTCGAGGTGCACTGTACTGTTGCTCAATTCCTTTTGCAGCACAAAATGTGTCCATGGTGACATTTTTAAATTCCGTCCCATTATCTGATCGAATAGCCTTGACATTTGTACTGGCTTGATTTTCCACCAAAGTAACAAATTGTTTGATCAACCCCGCAGCTTCATTCTTGTGACTTAGAAAGTACACCCAGGTGTAGCGCGAGAAATCATCGACTATCACGAAACAATAAGCCTTCTTGCCAATACTTAACACATTCACTGGACCAAAGAGATCCATATGAAGTAATTCAAGCACAGCCTTGGTTGAGGGGGTAGACTTAGATTTATGAGGCTTTCGATGAGCTTTTCCCTTTGCACAAGCAACACACTTTTCCACCAACATAAAATCTTTGATTGGTAGATCACGGACCAGTTGACCTTTGGCAAGACGATTTAAGTTTTTCATATTCACATGTCCAAGACGACGATGCCACAATAAACCATCATGTTCTGATATCTTTGAAAATAGACAAGTAATTTCTTCATACGGTTTTTTGTTCATATCAATCACATACGCATTTCCCTTTCTCTCAGCTGTCATCAAAAACCAATCTTCAGGAATGACAATCCCTGGTTTCAAAACATAGCATCCTTTCTTTGTAAAATGAACAGAATTTCCTCGATCACAAATTTGAGAAATGCTCAGCAGATTGTGTTTCAGTTCTGGGACATAATTCACATTTTCGAAGCTTAACACGCCATTTTTCACTGTTCCATTCAACGTGATTCTTCCAGATTCTCCTCCCGCAAAAGAGACATATCCACCGTCAAATTCTATTACATTGACCAGTTGAGACAAGTCTCCCGTCATATGCCTGGAACAGCCACTATCCATGTACCAGAGGCGCACGGTAGTCCTCCACAGCTGTTCCTGCACGATTAGCGGGATCAGTTAGATTTAGGAACCCAGCCCATAGTGGATCTGGGTTTCCCTTGTGCATCAAAGTAGGTTACTCTCTGCCATACCAAATTATCTTTATCTAAGAATTTTGAAGAATTTTTAACAGCAGAATTACGATGAGATGTATGAGACAAATTGGAATGCATGGTCTTAGTTTTAGGTTTCCAATGCTTATTTGACCATTGAGAATTGTAGTTACCAAACGCTTTAGATTGATCTTTTCGAAAATCCTTTTGTTGATTTTGATTTCTATGTTTGGCCGCATTCCAATCTTGATCAGAAGGCTTAGCCTTACGACAGTCATTCCTCATTGTCTTAGACTTTTGAGTTGTCACTGACTCTGAATAACGATATCGGTTTGGCTTGACTTTCTGATTTTGTGCATATTTATTTTTAGACTGCACACTTGGGAGATGAACACAGTTTCTGGCAATGTGTCCGACAATTCCACAATTGAAACATGTTTGACGTTTCAATCTGTGGAAGTTTTGATGCTTCATAGCAGGCATGTATCTTTTGGGTTTATGAGAATGAGCTTGATTCATGTTCTTTGCTTGGTTAACTTGTGCCTTTTCTGAGCATTTAGGTACCTGTTGATCAGATGTAGAACGGGCACAAGTATGAGATTTAGATGGATTAGATTTATCTTTATCTGTATCATTATGAAAAGATGTTTCAGACTCAGTGTCAATTTTCTTTTCAGAAACCTTTTCTTGTAATTTTTCATTCAAAACAATCACTTCTTCCTGTTGAAAATCAGATTCAGTTTTAATCTCGGAAGATGTAGGAACTTCATCAACATGTATTTCATCAACACATGTATCATCTGAGTTAGACAAGGGTTCCTTTTCATCCTCGGTTTTTAATGGGGTCCCACTAGGTTCAACATTAGGGACTTCCTCTGAGACTGATTCAGAAGAAGAATCAGAACATGATTGATTCTCTTTAGAAGGAGTTTCAGTGGTTTCACTGAATGCATCCTGAGGGACCTCACCTGTCATACTGTCATCAGCAGAAAAGTTAGAGACATTAGAATTAGAATCACAATTTTTATCTACTGAAAAATATCCATCATCATGCACATTATTCAAAGTTTCATCACAAGCATTCATAGTTTTGCCCAAAACAGCAGGCCCAAAAGAAGACGAAACATAACTACGAAACGAGTTCAAAAACGATTGACCAAACACACAACCAGAATTAGTTTTATCAAAAGTAGATTTAGAAACATCAGAATCTAAAGACGGTTCATCCCCAAACACATCACCCCATACTACTTCAGGTACGTTATATGCACATGATGAAGAAACGTTAGGATCAAAAGTACCTTTGGAAACAAAACTAACTGGTTTAACCGCTTGTTTTTCAGCAGGTCTGATATTTACTGATGACTTACAGTTTTTGGGACCGTAAGTCATTTTATTTTCGTTCAGCATCTCCTCCTCCGTCATGGGTAAATAAGTATAGTTGTGATTGTAAGGAGGAGGAGCCTGATTAAATCCCAATCCCAACCCTTTTCTTTTCTGATATGCCAGCTGTTGATTACACAAATTCTCAACCAATTTGCTGGAGGAATCAAACTTTTTAATATTTAACTCATTTATTTGATACTTATCTCTAACATCCTCCAGCTCTTTAGTCACATTACATAATTTTTCTTTAACCATGATGAGCTGGGCTGTTGCTACACTAACATCATCCTTGAGTTGGATGATGTCTTTTCGCTGAGCTTCTATTTTTTCTTTAAAAAGTTTTTCGTTATTAGCGAAAGTAAAATTTTTCCTTTTAATTTCATTGTAGTCTTCAATTAGCTCAGCGTTGTGTATTCTATAAGCTTCTACTCGTTCTCTACACTCAGGAGTACAGAAAACAGAAATTACCTCTTCCTTGGTGAGACCTTTGACTGGAGCTGAAAGAATCTGAGTCATGAAAGCCAAGTTCTCAGCCGAAACCTCCTCCTCAAGTGCTGAAGTCTCATTTTCAGGAACAGAAGCTTGATCATTTGAGGCCACAAAAGCAATGTTGTTTGAATCAGACTGGTTTTCTGGAGCTGAAATGTTTAGTCGTTCAATTTCCGAATTCCAGTTAAAGTACGAATCAGGTTGCACCACCAAGGCTTGAGCTAATCCCAGAGGTTGAGGACTTCCACTGGCAGCAGCATCAGCAGACATACTCGATGTGGTTACAAGAGCTCTTTCTCGATTAGGTGTAGCAGGAGCAACAGGTTTGGCTGGAGTTTGCTCACTATTGACCCTCGGCTTGGTACAGTTTCTTGCCACATGACCTGGTTCATGACAATTGTAGCAACGAAACTCAAATGGCATTTTTGTGGGTCCAGTAAAAGTAAGATTTTCCCATTTGTTTCTCCCGGTTTTATTCACAAAGTTTTTGGCTCTAAACGCTGCCATAGCCATCTGCCAAGTTATATCCATTTCTTCTACATCTTCGGGATGAATTTGATCTAAGTCATCCATGGAAAACTTAGGAGGATTGATTTTACCGGCAGTGAAGGCATTCAAGCAATTTATGACAGAAGCAGCTATACTAAGATTTTCTTTCGACTGTTGTGAGAAGAACGCAATCATCTCATTATTGGCAGTGGTAGTTAACAAAGCAGCAGCAGTAGCGTTAGCAGAAGATGGTGCAGCAGCAGCAACAGCAGGTGCTGAAGTTCCAGAGTAGTAAACATTTGATGAGGTAGGAGCAGTTTTAGCAGAAGCAGAGTTGCTGAACATTTGAAATCCAGCTTGAGACACAAAAGCAGTATTATTGCTTGAAGTTGAAGACGTTGCAGAAAATCCAGCAGCCAACATGCTATTCTTGTGATTTGTTTCCCTTTGTTTATCATCTAGCTCGCAGGCCTTAATGTGTGAAATCATTTCAGATAAGCTGCATCTTGCTAGATCCTTGGTCTTCTTGATCATTGTGACGTGATGATCCCAACTCTTTGGTAAGGCATTAAGAAGCTGTCTATTAGATGAAGCATTTGACGTCTGCATTTCCTCCATCTGCATTTGAGTAACCAACTTAACGAATCTCTGAATTTGATTATCCACAGTCTCTCCATATATATATGATTAAAATTATTGAAGCTTTGACTTAGCAGATTTCTACGACTCTCTTTCATATCTTCATTGCCTTCATAGACATCAATTAGTGATTCCCACAATTCTTTAGCAGATTTGCAAGTGCGAAAACCAATAGCAATGTCTGGTCCCAATGCCATAGTCAAGTACGAAAACGCCATATCGTCTTCCTCAACAATCTTAAAGTCTTCTTCAGTATATCTATCAACTGGCTTCTTTATTTTCACATTTTCATCAGTAGGACTATCCATCATAATCTCTCTTGGGCCTCTAAGAATGCTTCGCCAGATTTTTGCATCTTTAACTTTAACATGTTTTTCGAAACGCCACTTCCACTCAGGGAATTCATTTCCGTCTAACAACCGGGGAACACGAGTGGTGGTTCCAATAATGGAATCCAATTCTTGATGCTTAGACATAGCAGCCAGGTCAACACTTTGATTATTGGTAGTCATGGTTACTCAATAACTTAATTAATTTGTTGATTAATTATTTAAGTTCAAGAGTCCAAAAGTCCAAAAGTCCCAAAGTCCAAAAGTCACGTTGCAGGAGTCGTTGCGAGTCGAGACAGGAGTCGAGACAGATCCAGTAAATGAGTGAACTGAAGACTGAGTCAAGACCGAGGTTTCGAGTCGAGATCAGGAACTATTAAGCTTGAAGCCAGTCGAGACAAACGGTTTCGAGTTAAGGATGCCAACTCGAGACCACAGCAATTTTGAGTCGAGACAAGATCGTGATATCCACTCGAGACGAATGAGCTTGAGTCGAGACTGAGCTGAGTAAGAGTCGAGACCAAATTGAAATTGTGTCGAGACCCTGCAAAACAGATTTGTGAGATAAAAACAACTACGATTCCTGACTTTTAGCAGCTTCCAAAATTCAAAGATTTGAGATCTTTGAATTCTTATCTTCAACAATCCTCCGATAATTCAGCTAACACCTTTATCACGAATCACAAACCAAAATCAGTAACTTTATGCCAGAATTTGTGAAGAACAGTTTGAAGATGCAACTTCCAAAATCATAATTTACACCAACAAAACTGAAGATCTGTCAAACACACTTAGCAAAACGATTAGTAACAAAAACAGCCTTCTTGAATCCTAATGATATCAAAAACCGAACCAAGAATTGGTTTCTTGGCTCTGATACCAATTGTAAAACCTTATAGGATCTTTCAACGATATCACTATCAACTTGTGTAAGTGCGGAATCCAAACACAAGTGGATTCAAGAAAACTATTAAGAATAATAAGAATAAATATCAAAGCAAAACAATCTTGCATTCACCTTTAGATCGATGACTGATACAAGACTACTTCCTGATCTCGATTGGCCTTCCTGACTTCTAACCAAGCGATCAACCTCTAAAAGGTTACAAAGTTTACTTATATACTAACTAAGGTGGGTCGAAACCACCTAGGGCCACTCGAGATCTTTACATAAACCCAATACACATAATTGACCCAAAACAACTAAGTTAAACAATACAAGATCAATCCCAAACTTTAATTGTCACACCCTGGCTTTGCGGAAGCGTGGTAAGTTTTGGTGTGACTTCTTAATACCATAGCTTAACCATAACAAGCTATATGAATTTAAAAACCATGCAAGTCATCCATTAAGTTTTGAAAACCAAAAATACAGTACCATTGTTTTAACCAACAACCATAACCTTGTTCAACAACATTACAACTTATAACATAACATAAACGTGGTTTAAGGACTGTGTCTTGTCCAGGAAAGAGACACATCCCCTAAACCCTGATGACTCCATGACAAGTGCAGCGGAAAACGTTCCATACCGTGCCAGATCCGTTTAATTTCCTGAAATACATGTGAGTTGAAAAATCAACAATAATGTTGAGCGAGTTCATGTGCAAATGAGTAAGTAAAACACTTGTAAGTATAAAAGTTTCCTGGTATGTAGCAGTGTAAGAGGACTTGTGATCACCAATGGTTTGCAAGGCCATTAGCATGTCGTGAAATGCAAGTAGGTAGACACAACCCTAGCCGATTTTGCGTTGGGTACCAAGTCACTCCAGGTCCGTTCTGTTAGTCCTCCGAGAGGCCTGTTCTGTTGGGCCGGGAGCTGGGCTCGCTACACCCAGATAGATCTACCGCTCGAGTCCCTCGGTGTTCTAACTACCCATTCACATGATCTAAACCTCCTTACGTAAATCATACCGTGTATAAAGTACTTGTAAACAAAGTAACATGTATTTCACCCCCGCAGTTAAGAAAACTGAAAACAGTTAGAAAAAAGGGGGACATGAACTCACAGTGAATGCGCGTCTCTACCAAGTGTCTCCAATACAGTAAGCTGTGCAACGACCTACAAGTGCTAATTCTATTAGACGGACGGCCGTGCCTTAGCTTTATAGTTTAAGTCTTTGGGGAAATAGTTAGACAACTATTTCGTGTGTTTGTTCTGTATACACTTGGTAGTTAAACTTCTTCCCAAGGATGGGGGATACAATACATGTGCGTGAGTTACGTTTTATCAATCTTGCGGTAATGTAATTACCGGTGTAACTTATATGTTAATGTGGAAGCGTTCGTACAGTTTTGGAATCATTAACGCTTGTAAATATTATTTTTACTCTAAAATAATATTTATGTATTTTCACAAAATAATCATAAACAGTGTTGTGACAAATATATTTATCGCGTTAATCCTTGTGAAAATCCCACCTCCGAATATTTAGTAAATAAAGTCATGGCGAAATTTTATGTTTCGAAATATGTCCAAAGATAGTTCTAACACTTGTAAAAATTCTAAGTGTTAGGTTTTTAGAAAAATTTCGCCAGAGTTTCCTCTGTAACTGGAGGCGGCCACGCTTTCAAGCGTATCATTTTCTTTTAACAAATCAATCAACAACTTCTTTATTCAATCAAACAATTTCCGACACGACAAACTAGTCGACAAGTATGTAAATTTGCATAATCGCATGAACTTGCAGTTTTTCCGAATCTATAGTGTAAATCCCCTTTATATATGTAGATCTTTATATAAAGTAACTTTAATCTCATAAAAACCTTGTGACTAGAGAAATCCGTCTTTACAACTTCTAGTCATTTTTCCCAAAAATAGTTATTTGTCGGATCTTTTCGTTTCACAAGTGTCTACACACTTGTGGTTTATAAAATCATGTTTGTTAGTGTAAGATCCTTTCTTTAAAATACATGGTTTCTTAAATGTGTGGTTCTTCAAAAATACCACTTGCAGATACGTAGATCCGCTAGTTTTAAACACCATTGTACTGATTAAATCACTTTTACACAAGTAAAATATTTTTACACAAGTTCATGTATCTTGTGTGGTAGAGTTTCGCCTTTTAACCCTTGTGGTAACCAAAAACAAGCTTATGTGAAGATCCATGATCTTACAAAGTCGGGTTAAACGGAGATCCGAGCTACCACATCATAGATCGGGTCTAGATAAACACAAATTCCAAATACTACAACTTTTACACAAGTTACTAGCTATTAACCACCACTTTTAGTATTTTTAGTAGACTTTTGATCAACATCTTTCATTTTAACGGGATTCAACCGACATAATATCTTTTAACCACTTTAGATGAGCGTAAAATCAAGTTTTAAATGATATACCTCTAGCTCAAGGCTAGGGAAGATCTTTGGCGAAAATGAGGTGGATAAAAGCTAACGGTAGAGGTCCTTCGTGTTCCGAGTGCACCAAAGCTCCTTATACGTGACCCGTGAAGCTTGAATGATCTTGGAATGGGGTGAACAAGAACCGAAAATGGGTGGGTGCTTGTAAGGGGGTTCGGCCGAGAGTGGATAGGGAGGGAGAGAGTGTGTGAAAGTTGGATTTTGTGATGGATGATTATGTTAAGTAACCCTTAGTACTTATAGGAGGTTTAGGTGTTATTACCCAATGGGTAATATGTAGCTTAGATAATTAACAAGGATTAGATCATGCAATCTCTAGTACAAGATATGTCCCCTAGGGGACCGAACTCGGTTATGGGGGGGGGTCCCTTGGTTCGATTTTAATTAGATAGTTAGGAGGGTTGTTTTGTTAATTAAGTTAACCAAGTGTTTAACCTTGTTAGTTGTATGTTACACGTTATGGCGGGTGTTAGGGTAATCAGGGACCCTAACTGGCTCAGAAAAATATAATTAGTGAAAATAGTAATATTTTCATGTTCCGGGTAAAGTCCGGGTGTCCGGTTGGATAGTAATCCGTTAAAGCCTTTTGTAACGCTTTAAAGTGTCGTTATTAACATTTTTAGTGACACAATTTGTTTTCCCGACACTTTAGAAAGTGTCTAGTAATATTTTCTCATGTTCTGGCACTTTGCTAGTCAGCTAGAAGCTGGTTTAATCATTAAAGTGCAGTGTTTGGTACTTAAAGTACGTTTTAGGCACATCCGAATCAGTGTATCTTATTCCTAGAGACGCAGTACCACAACCCTTATATCCCTACACTCACTACCAGTGTAGCCAAAATATTTGAGGCTCTTAACAGGCCTTAGAGGCAGTGTCTGCCTGATGCTGGTTATATCAGCATGTTTATTGTGTATCCGTTTAGTGCTACTGTGCTTTTTGTGCATCACGTTTGTCACTAGGTTTCAACATGCAAATAATGTAGTGACAGCAAATAAAGTATGATGCAAGTATGTGCATGTATCAGTATGCAGGTAGCAGTTTATCAGCTAGTTTCAACAAGCACAGTAATTAAGCAGTAATTATTCATTAATTAAGTTGTACGGATACCTGGTTTAGTGCGGGTTGTCACATTAATATCTCTCAATGTATAAACCTTTAGGTTCCAACATGATTACAATCACGTTGTGAAGTTCAAACGAACTTCGCATTGACCATAACTGGTCAACGCAGAAAGTCAAACAAAGTTTGACTTTCAGACTCGAAAAGCAATAAAAGAACAAAAGAATACTTACGAAGGGTCCCCGAATGCTAATCTAGATCAAAATAACTCAGGTATGAAACAATGGTTCCAACTTAGAGTCTTTAAGATCAGATTCTTGTGAGTTTGAAGCAAATGGGGGTGGGGTATTTATAGTATTTCCCGAACCGTTAAGATCGTTTCTTGGAAAATGTGATTGAATCTCGTGCGTACACTTGTTGACAAGTTATGGTGACTAAAAATGGCCCCTAATCAGCTGAAAGAACAAGTGTGAGTATGTGGTTGTGGGTTAAATAGCTGTAATCTGCTGATTAAGCGGTCTTATCTGATCTGGGAGGCTGATGCAGCCCGCTTCAGGATACACAAAAACTCAGGCTGGCCGCCTGGAGCTTCTGATCAGAAAACAAGTTTCCAAAATGACAGTTTTGGTCCCTGTTGTGTTTTAAGGCCATTCCCGACACTTCTAAGGCCCGTAAAGCCAACTTTAAGGCCCTAAAATGATGCCTAAATATTGAGGACATGAAACATGCTCAAAAATATCTCAGATGTCGGTTCGTTTGGCCGTACGATCGCGATGTTCGCTTAATTACGACGGAATGCGCATAAGCACGAAAAACGATCCAAATGATGCGACGAATGGATTTTTCTTATGCCAAACACTAAAATAAAATATTTTAGTGCTTATATAAATTTTTGGATGTCCGGATGTATTCAGAACGTGAGTTATGCGCAAAAATGCAAACTTATGCACTTTTTGACACTTTTAGTCTCTGAATGACCCAAAAGTTTTTTTAGCACACCGAACCCCTCAAAGCCTATTATTAAGCTATGTAAAGGATATTTATGGTATGTTTAACTTATGGTCATGTTCCGGAATGTTCGTTACAGTTCAAATTGGCATACTTTCGTAGTTTGTCAAGTTTAGTCCCTGTAAGCGAATTAACTTGTTTTTGCCATACCAAAGCCTTTAAAACTTATTTCTAAGTTATGTAAAGGTTATTTAAGGTATGTTAAGTATTTGTTAATGTTCCGGAGTATTTTTCGCGTTAAACTGAGTACGTTTACGCACCAGTTTGCGTATAACTCTCCAGAAAGTGATGTAGAGTTTGAAATTACATAAAAGTCAAAACATGAAAAATGTAAAACATAACCAAACAAACATTGGAATCAAATAACATTGTTTTATTGATAACTGAACTGTACACTATGATTACAAGCACAGATGTTACACTACTCGTCACTACACCTAAACAACGTGGTAATCAGTAGGTATAGTCACTAAGGACTATAACCATCGTGATTACGCTCACGTTGCGAAGTTCAAACGAACTTCGTATTGACCATAAACTGGTCAATGTAGAAAGTCAAATACAGTTTGACTTTCACGCTAAAAACGCGTAAAAGAACGAAAGAGGACTTACAAAAGGTCCAAGAATGGAGCTTTGATTCCAAGTATTCTCAGGTATGAAGTGAAAATCACCTCAACTTAGAGAAATTTTAGAATCAAAGGTGTGAGTTTTGAGCAAAGGGGTGGGGGGTATATATAGTTTTCGTACAACTGTTAAGATCGTTTCTTGAAACCCGAGCTTCGATCATGGCCGTACACATCATGCCCACTGATTTGTAAAACCATGGGAGCCTCCAAACCAGCCCATAGATTGCCCAAAACCATGTGCAAATGTGTGGAATAGCTGGAACAAGCTGGAAACAACTTTTTTGTCCAGATAGGGTGCTCACGTCATGCGACGGCCAACCCACATAGTGGTGGCGTGACGCCAGCATGTGCCCAGTTCCAGAATGTTTCAAATATTTACAGTTTTGGTCCCTGCACATGTTTAAGGCCTATTTTGATGCGTTTAAACCCCGTTAACCCATTTTCAAGGCTCAATAATGAAGGTTAGGTATAGGGAACATGAAACATGCTAAAAAATATCTTGGATGTCGGTTCGTTTGGCCGTACGGTCGCGTTATTCGCTTAATTACGACGAAGTACGGATGAACGCGAAAAACGATCCAATTTACGCGACGAATGGAATTTTATCAAGCCAATCACTAAAATAAAATATTTTAATTATTACATAAATTTTTGGATGTCCGGATATATTCAGAACGTAACATATGCGCGAAAATGCAAACTTGTGCACTTTTTGACGCTTTTAGTCCCTATTGATCAATAAAGTTTATTTTAGCATACCGAACCCCTCAAAGCCTATTTCTAAGCTATGTAAAGGATATTTAGGGTATTTTTAACTTATGATCAAGTTCCGGAATGTTCGTTACCATACAAATCGGTATAGTTTCGCAGTTTGACACAACTAGTCCCTGCGATCGAACAAACTTGATTTCAACACACCAAACCATCCAAAGCTTATTTCTAAGTTATGTGGAGGTTATTTAAGGTATGTTAAGCCTATGTCACTATTCCAAAGTGTTTTTTGCATTATACTGACTGTGTTTACGCACCAGTTTGCGTATAACCTTCTAGATAGCGATTTAAAGCTTGAAATTGAATTTGAATTAAATCGTAAAATCATCAAACACAAATACACACATAATAACACCAAAAACATATAATAACACCAAAGTACATTGTTTTATTGATAATTAACATTGTTTTACATTGTATATCGATTACAGAACACAGTTGTCACAGTCTCCCCTACTTTAGGAAATTTCGTCCCGAAATTTTATTTAGAGGAAACTTGTGAAAAAAAAATGTGGATATTTCGTCTTCATCTGGTCCTCACGTTCCCAAGTAAACTCTGGGCCACGTTTGGATTCCCAGCGAACCTTGACCAATCGAATCCGTTTGTTCTTCAACTGTTTGACTGCACGGTCCGTTATCTCCACAGGTTTCTCGACAAAGTGCATCATTTCATCGATTTGGATTTCGTCGAGAGGAATGTGAAGATTAGCATCAGCTAAACATTTTAGCAAATTGGACACGTGAAAAGTCGGATGAATATTTCCAAGCTCTGGAGGTAGCTCTAGTCGATAGGCAACCTTTCCAATCCTTTCCACAATCTTAAATGGTCCAACATATCGTGGTGCAAGTTTTCCTTTCTTTCCAAATCTCACCACTCCCTTCCAAGGTGACACCTTGAGTAGGACACGGTCTTCGACTTGAAATTCTAAGGGCTTGCATCGCATATCCGTGTAACCCTTTTGACCGATTCGAGCTGTCACAAGATTGTCGTGAATTTTCTTGATTTTGTCTGTTGTTTCCAGAATGAGCTCAGGTCCAGTAAGCTGAGCTTCACCGATCTCATTCCAACAGACAGGTGAAAGACATTTTCGACCGTAGAGAGCTACGAATGGTGCCATATTAATGGTAGCATGATAACTATTATTGTATGAGAACTCGATCAATGGCAGAAGAGAATCCCAATTACCACCAAAGTCTATCACGCATGCTCTAAGCATATCCTCCAAAGTTTGAATCGTTCTCTCAGATTGTCCATCTGTTTGGGGATGATAAGCAGTGCTTGGATTTAGTTGGGTTCCCAAAGCAGATTGCATGGTCTTTCAGAAATGAGATGAAAATTGAGCATCACGATCGGAAATGATATCCAAAGGACACCATGTCGTGATACAATCTCATCAATATAAATCTTTGTAAGTTTATCAGCAGATAGTGTAACATCTGTGCTTGTAATCATAGTGAATAGTTCAGTTATCAATAAAACAATGTTATTTGATCCCAATGTTTGTTTAGTTGTGTTTTACATTTTTCATGTTTTGACTTTTATTCAATTCCAAACTCTACATCGCTTTCTGGAGAGTTATACGCAAACTGATGCGTAAACGTAATCAGTTTAACGCGAAAAATACTCCAGAACATCAACATATACTTAACATACCTTAAATAACCTTTACATAACTTAGAAAAAAGTTTTGAAGGCTTTGGTATGGCAAAAGCAAGTTAATTCGACTACAGGGACTAAACTTGACAAACTGTGAAAGTATGCCAATTTGAACTGTAACGAACATTCCGGAACATGACCATAAGTTAAACACACCTTAAATATCCTTTAAATAGCTTAGAAATAGGCTTCAAGGGGTTCGGTGTGCCAAAATAAACTTTTGGGTCATTCAGGGACTAAAAGCGTCAAAAAGTGCACAAGTTTGCATTTTCGCGCATAACTCACGTTCTGAATACATCCGGACATCCAAAAATTTATGTAAGCACTAAAACAATTTATTTTAGTGTTCGGCATAAGAAAAATCCATTCGTCGCGTCATTTGGATCATTTTTCGTGCTTATGCGCATTCCGTCGTAATTAAGCGAACATCACGATCGTACGGCCAAACGAACCGACATCTGAGATATTTTTGAGCATGTTTCATGTCCTCAATATTTAGGCATCATTTTAGGGCCTTAAAACACAACAGGGACCAAAACTGTCATTTTGGAAACTTGTTTTCTGATCAGAAGCTCCAGGCGGCCCGCCTAAGTTTTTGTGTATCCTGAAGCAGGCTGCATCAGCCTCCCAGATCAGATAAGATCGCTTAATCAGCAGATTCCAGCTGTTTAACCCACAACCACATACTCACACTTGCACTTTCAGTTGATTAAGGGCCATTTTTAGTCACCATAACTTTCCAACAAGTGTACGCACGAGATTCAATCACATTTTCCAAGAAACGATCTTAACGGTTCAGGAAATACTATAAATACCCCACCCCCATTTGCTTCAAACTCACAAGAATCTGATCTTAAAGACTCTAAGTTGGAACCATTGTTTCATACCTGAGTTATTTTGATCTAGATTAGCATTCGGGGACCCTTCGTAAGTATTCTTTCGTTTTTTTCTTTCTTTTATTGCTTTTCGAGTTCGAAAGTCAAACTTTGTTTGACTTTCTGCGTTGACCAGTTTATGGTCAATGCGAAGTTCGTTTGAACTTCGCAACGTGATTGTAATCATGATGGTTATAGTCCCTTGTGACTATGCCTACTGATTACCACGTTGTCTAGGGTCGTAAGGGTAAGAGATCTAATAAATCGCTTATACCTTCGAACCCGACACATTTGGTCGATCATTAGGATCCGACCAAATACATTAGGTGACCATAGTGTATAGGGAATAACCTTCCGAGGTTATACCTTATGGTCACATCGTTTAAGTAGTTGTATGATAGGTAGTTTATATGCCTTAGGTAAATTACCAGAATACCCTTTTCATGTATAATTGGTAATTTAGCATATGTAACCTAAACTTTTGTCACATAACTGATTATGCAACATGTTTAGGCATATAACACTTGTCATAGGACTAGTTAGGCGGTCCGAACGCGTTTCACGCGAACGACGCGTTAAAGTAGCATAAGCTACCTTAATGGGTCGCGATGGGTCGAAAGCACTTATGTTAGGTTTCATTTAGTATGTAGGCTTTGTTAAACCATATTACACGAGTTTCCATACTCGTTTGGTTTACGAACCCTCATTCTATCCGATCTTCCGATTTAGGTCCGGTTTATTAACATAGTTACCTATATTAGGTGCCGTTTGATTCCGTGATCTTTAGAATTGTTTGGTTGTCACTCAAGGCCTACTGAACAATCTCAAGTGAGTACATAGACCCCCCTTTTACTGTTTTCCAAACATTTTGGGGTGAAACACATGTGCCTACTTGTTACTTTCATGCTTTCCTGCTTTCACATCATATACTTGCTATGTTCATCAGTACATGTATAGTACATGATTTCATTGTGTTCATGCTATGTATGTCCATTGTGTGCATACTTAGTACATTGTTTTACATTACATTTAATGCTATGTATGTCCATTGTGTGCATACTTAGTACATTGTTTTACATTACATTTCATGCTATGCATGTCCATTGTGTGCATACTTAGTACATTGTTTTACATTACATTTCATGCTAGGTACGCCCATTGTGTGCATACTTAGTACAGTTGTTTTCATAACATGCTTACATTTTGGTATGACATTTGGTTTGTTTAACATGGAACAATACATTCATTAACATTGATCACGCCGTTCGTTAGTAGGTAGTGGTACCATAGGAATTGACAACTCCCGTTCCTGAAATCCTGGGTTTGTTTGGATTGGAAGGAATGACCGAATTCGATATACATAACTTAGATAAACCTTTAATTTGTTTAAGGGTTTATCGCCACAGTCTCAAGGCTTGGATGTATGCATTTTCACAATACCGCATAAATGTTTGTATCAGTATAGCATGCATTTGTTCCACAAAACATAACTTTGATTTAAACCATGTTTTACTTCAATACCTTGTTTTTGTGCATTTTACATATGGTTTAGTTGATATATTTCACTTGCCATACATGATATTTTTGGGTACACATTACATGATCTACATTAAACATAAACATTTTGACATTGACATACACATTTGGTGGTTTACATTGGACATAGACATTTCGATATGGTTTACACATTAACACATGACAATTCATTTATACATAAACAATTTACATTGGTGGTTGGTTTGAGTAAGTGATTTGAGTAACAAGGCGTGTGTAATATGATACAAACATGGTGGATACGCCGCTGGTACTTCCTATATATAAGTGTTTGTATGATATTACATGTCGTAGCGTTACTTAAATCATTTCAATATTTGACATATTACGTTTTACATAAACAACTTATTTTCACAAGACATTGATTTACAAAACAACATATCTTATACAAACTCATTTTACTTGGTTATTCATTTAACCTTACATTATTCTCTTATTTATACATATCATTGCTTTTTGAATGAATTACAAAACAAAACAACTTACAAGGT